>VXBR01000461.1:363431-438975 GCA_013400215.1 Cisticola juncidis | reverse complement strand
GGAGGGGCGGGGTGCCGCGCCTCGCGGACGGGAAGTACGGTACCGGCTGCGGCCGCGCCGCGGTGAAACACCTACGCTCCTGCCGCCGCGGGCCAAGCCCTTAGCGTCCGCCTGTGGAGCTGGAGCCCAGGTGCGTGTATGTAACGAGATGTTCGAGTGAGGCGCGCCCCAAGATGTGTTGGTGGTTGTGTTTTGTTGGGAGTTTTCCTTGTATTATAGGTAGTACGGTAAAGGTCGTCATCCCGGTGCCAGCACCCGGTTGGCTCTGCGGATGTCAGGGCTTGGAAGCGCTCCGGGAGAGCCCAGGAGCGGGACTGGGCAGCGTGGATCCTCAGTGAGTCAGTTGGAGGCGATGAAGGCGCCGTGTTTGCCCAGGTGGGTCCTGAGCATGTCGTGAAACAGCGGAGGGTCAGGGGGATCTTTAAAAACCGTGCCGTTCGGGTCCGTGCTGGCCCCTAAAATTAAGAGTCCTTTGTATGAAAAATAATATTACATCTATATGTGTGTGTTTGTATATATATGCTGAGGGTCCCGAGATGCTGCGTGGCCCGGCTGCCCGCACCGCTGCTCCAGCAGCACCGACCGCATGGAAGAGCCGCACGGCGGGCACCGAGCGAGCGCAGCCACGGCGCCTTCCTGCGCGGACGGGCTCTGCTCATTGCTGACGCTTGTGTCTCACGAATTAAACTTAAAAACAAATATTTTTGATATTTTGCAATTTTATCTCGGAAATGGGATTACGCCTTCATGCGTCACGGTAGAGCAGTCACCATTTTTTGTTAACCAAATTTAAAACCAGATGTTTTTTGCTAATTAAATATTTCGGAGCCGTAGCTTGTAGGCGGCATTTTTGGGCGGCTTGCAGTTGAAAGCAGCTCTTAGTCGCCCGGCGAGCAGCCCTTTGCTCGCATGCTGTGTCCTGCAAAAGCCGTAATTGGAGAGGCTTCCCTCTGGCAGGCTGGTTTTCCCAGACAGACTACATTTTCCATGATGCAGCGCAAGCCGCCCTCAGCGGGAGGCGGTTCCGTCGGGGAATGCGGCGGAAGAATGTCAAGCGTGCCAGGCATAAGACCTAAGAGGTGCAAACAACATCGCCTTGGCTCGAAACTTGCTCCTCTCCTTTTTGTTTCCATCAACCCCCCCCCTCCCCCGACTGGAACAGGAGCTTTTTTTGTAGTCAAGCGATTGAAAAGCTTTACAGAAACTGCATTTTCCATTAAAAGTGGGTGGGAAATTGAATGAAACTTATCAGACTCTCTGGCTGATTTTTAAAGAAGGATTGGCAGAAATCTGAAATGCTTCGGAATTGGCACGTTTTGGGGAAGGGTGGGAGTGTGGGCGTTTAAGCTTCTAAAAAGTAGCACTATTTGGAAGTTTCACGGGTGGAAAATTTTTTTACATCTACGTATAGAGCTGTGCTTTTGGGGGGGTGCTTTGGGCTTTTTTGGGGCTGTTTTTTTGCTTTTGTGTTTGTTTGTTTTACTGGTTTTGGGGTGTTGGTTTTTTTTTTCCTTTTTTCTGCTGCCAGTTGCTCATACTAAGAAAGTGACGGTTGCTTTTTAACCAAGTAGCTTAAAGTGCAGACAGGGCCAGAATTAATTTCTGTACAGTTTTGGGAGTGCGGGAGTTGTATATGCTATAGGTTTAGGGGAATTTCCTTTGGGATCATGAAATGTACCCTCTGTGCAAGAAATTAGTTTAAATTTTAAACTGATGCTTGTGTTTCTGGCTATGGACTTCACAAAATAGTTACTCTTGAGACACCAGTTTCATAAATTCATAAATAGCCTGCTGGAATGTTAACTGTCTTGTCTCTCATTTTAAGTATGTTCTATAAATGTTCTGCTGGATTTGTAAACTTATCTCCAGCAGAATTTTGGAAGCGTCAGGGAGCTTGAATGCTGCAGACCAGAGATGAGCTTGTAGTACTTTCTTTTACTATTAACATGATTTTCATCTCAGCATTTCTGAGAGCAGAGATAATATGTAGACAGTTGAAAAATAAAAATGTGTATGAGAGGAGAGGAAAATTATTTTTCACTCCATCACTTACTTATGAGTAATGATTGTTCACATGTCAAAGCATTTTTTCTTATCTGTTCTACCACTATTTCTGCTTTAAAGAAACATCTAGAAAGTCAGTGAAAATACTCTTCCAAATTGGGTGATGGCTGTTCTTTACCAGGTCTTAGCCACCTGCTGCAATAAAAATAATAATAATGCCACTGGAAGAATTCTTCACATCATAGTCGAGAAGCTTTACAATAAAAACCAAGAGTGAGAATGATGGTGAACAACAAATCATCCATAGTAAGCAGATTAGTCTATGTGTCAGTTATCTCAACTTAGTCTTTTTTCTTTCTTTACAGGTCTGGGCAGAAATTTTTAAATTCACTAAAGAGATACCAGAGAAAAGCAGGTGAAAGAGCTCATAGATCCACCTCTTCCATCTGTCTACCGCTCATCAGAAGTACCTACTTCCCATTGAGCCTGTGTATATTAACTGATACGTAGGATGCTGGTGAATCATTTTAGTTTCTGGGCTAGGGAGCAGACAAGGAAGCAAGAGGCATCTTTGCTCTTGTCATGCTGCCACAGGCACCAAATGTGCTCCACTTTGGGCTCCAGCTGCATTGGTGTAGCACTTGAACAACTTGAAAATTTTCATCTGAGGGTAAACTTCTTCTGTCCTGCCAGGTTTGCTCCCTGAGTTCCCTCCACTTTCTGAAACCAAGTGGGAAGATGTGTTAACTCCAGAGAAGAAATCAGAATGTGTTAAAGCAGTATTTAAACTGCATTTTAATTGCTAGCTAGTTTTTCTTTCAGTGGATGTTCTCAAGGAAAGACCTTACCAAGCTGAGCATTTCTTTCCTCTTTTTCTGTCTCACTGTTTTGGGAAATCTCTATTCCAGAACTATACAGAGAGGAAGGAATAGCTGCAAAACAGCAAGCCTAACTTGGCTAACTTCCTGCATGTAATCAAAGGCTATTCTGTGAGCTGCTTGGAAAAACACCCTTGGCCACCATGCAGTGAAATTCCTTCCTAATAATCTTTTCAGAGCATTAGGCCAGTTGCAGTCAGTTTTGCTCATTACAGTAAAGTATGCAAGGCTTTAGCATTCTACCAGTTGTGCCAACTGAAAAGTAAGGTCACACGCAGCTGCACAGTTGTCTTTGTGTGAAACACAGGAAGGTCTGAATGCAGAAAAATTATGGCAGACAACATAATGCTGGCCAACATAAGTCACCCCAGTGGTTAAATCTTATCAGGAAAGATGAGACTTGGCATTCCTGCATTGAAGCTAAACAAGGGTCTGGATTCATGCACTGCATAAAATATTTCTAAACTCTCCGAGGATAGGGGGTCAAAGACAGAGAAGGAGACTTGGGAATGGAGGCTGGAGGGTTCTTGGAGCTGAAGCTATGAGGAAAAAAAAGCAAGAAAAATTGAGACAGGATTAAAATAATCAAAACAGGAAAGACTGATAGGCTTACTGGAATAACTGGATTTACAATGCTAAACCAAATCTTTTTTTACCTGTTTCTGTGTGCCTTTTTAGACAACAAGAGGTTTCATTTCTTGGAAGAAAGCTGGTTTTACAGATGCCAAATGTATTCTAACTTCATATAAAAGCTGAAAAACACTGCTGGATATAAATGTAGTGAATATCACTGTACTTCGCAGTGAAGAGAAACAGGGAATTTAAATGCAGGAAAAACAAACAGAAGTGGTGAGTGTTGATGAAATTACCATCTTAAGATTGGTTGGTGAAGAAAACTGTGTAGTTGGTCACTGTCTTCAGTTTTGCAATGTTTTCATAAAACATATCATTATTTTCAGAAGGTATTTTTAATTTACGGGCTAAAAAAGAAACTTGCCTTTTACTAGCCTTTTACATCAAATACGCTGGGATAAATATTACCAGCTCTTTAGTGTTTCTCTGTTAAAGTGGAAATAAACTGGCAGCACTGAATGAGCCCTTTCAAAGTGCAGCTTTTTATTTTAATTAAATTCCATGATGGTTCTAAAGCTGGAGTCAGAGACTAGAATCTAAAAGCATTCAGGAAAATTGACTGTAAATACTAAGCATACTTTACTAGTATTCTAGAATAATTACAAGAAACAAACATCTAAAACTGAACTAAATCCTCTTGACATTCATTTCTGTGTCCTCTGCCTTTCTGTGGCTCGATACTTGATGTATGAAATCATTCTCAGATGGACTGAAGGGGAAGGCATTGTTTTTGCCATAGTCCCAGAGCTGTGTGAATTAATGCTGCTTTGTATTTCCTCAAGGAATGGGCACATGCATTTTACATTCATTGAGAACAGACCCTGGGAATGAATTATTTCTTCCTTATAAGGAGCCTTGCGTTGGGATATCTGTTGGGACAGTTTAGCTCACTACTAAGTTACTAGGGATAAAAACATCACTGTTACAAGTAAAATGATAACGTGCAAGTAAGTTCTTAAAAATAAATGTGTTGCAGTCATTTAGATGGTTCAGAATTTTGACGTAAGACTAGAGGAATAAGAATGTCTCACCTTTCTTGGGACTTTGCATTTGAAAAAAGTCAGAAGGAGAAAGTCTTGTCTCTGAGAGAACTCCAGATTTAATTTCACTCTGTGTTTTTAATATTTCCCTCACAAGTCCTTGTAAATGTTACTTTGAAAGCATTGTATTTTCCTAATATTGAAATAAAAGAATTTGATGAAAATACTGGCTATGAAAACATCTTTCTTTATTTATTCTCCCTTTTTAGGGAAAATACATACACCTAATTGTGATAAAGTGGTTTAAAAAAATTCCTCAAAACTTTATGTTCTTCTGGTCAGACATTATCCACCAAAAATGGGATATGCTGGTCTAGAAGTTAGCAGGTGCAAAATGCCACTGCTTGGTCTACCAGCATGTGTAGGAATACACAAAACCAGAAAGTGAAATAGGCTGGTGGTTTAAAAGAAAACATTAGGGCACTGCCTTCGGGTGCATAAGCTTCCAACATGAATAACTTCCCCTTTTCATCTTGTTGGGCTTTCTCTCTTTGAACTGCACTTTAGACTTCCTTGCATTGGACTAAGTAAATACCTTGCAGTGTCAGGGCCAGTAATTCTTGGGTAGAAGCTCTGCATGAAGGACATGTAACCCTCAATCTGATATTGTCACAAAGTAAAAGACATCGCTTACCAAAATTTTACCCATGGCAAAGAAAGAGAAATTACATAAATTAAAATTTTCTGAAGAGCATTTCCACATGCTAAGTGCTGGTAGAATGATTTTTAAAATGGCTTTATATTAAAAAAAAAAAAAGAACAAACCTAAACAAGTCAAAACTCTTCCTTCTCCCATTTCAAAGATCACAGAGTCATTTAGTTTGGAAAAGATTTCCAAGGTCATCAAGTCCACCCTTTTGAATGATCACCACCTTGCAAACTAGACCATAGCACTAAGTGCCAGGTCCAGTCATATCTTGAACACTTCCATGGATGTTGAGTCCATCACTTTCCTGAGCAGTCCATCCCAATATTTGACAGTCCTTCACTGATGAAATCATTTCTAATGTCCAACATAAACCTCCCCTGCTCTTATCCTGTGAGAGGTGGCCTGGGAGAAGAGCCTGACTCCACCTGGCTCCAGCCTCCATTCAGGCAGTTCTAGAGAGTGATAAGGCCACCTCTGAGCCTCTTTTTCTCCAGGATAAATACCCCCAGCTCCCTTAGGACTTGTGCTCCAGATCCTTCCTCAGCTCTGTTGCCCTTCTCTGCACCTGCTCCAGCACCTTAATGCCCTTCCTGAATTGGAGGAGGCCCAGAATTGGATTTGAGGTGCAGTCCCACCAGCACAGGGGACAATCCCTGCCCTGGCCCTGCTGGCCACACCACTGCTGATCCAGGCCAGGATGCCCTTGGCCTTCTTGGCCCCCTGGGCACAGCCTGCCTCATGTCCAGCTGCTGTCACAGCACCCCCAGGGCCTTTCCAGCCCCTCTGTCCCAGCCTGTGGCCCTGCCTGGGGCTGTTGTGACCCAAGGGCAGGAGCCAGCCCTGGGCCTTGTTGAACCTCACCCCATTGGCCTCAGCCATGATGCAGCCTGCCCAGATCCCTCTGCAGAGCTTCCTGTCCTCCAGCAGATTAATGCTTAACTCACAACTTGTTCTTCATGAATTTACTGAGAATGCACTCAACCTCCTCATCCAGATAATCAAAAAACATAAACAGAACTGGCTCCATTACTGGCACCATTCCTCACCACTCTCAATCCAGCAAGGGGTGCACCTGTCCACTCCATGGGCTGACAGCTTTTCCAGGAGAATGCTGTGGGAGACAATATCAAATTGCTGAAGTCCAGGTAGGTTACAGCCAGAGCCTTTCCTCCATCCACTAGGTAGGTGACCTGGTCATAAAACAAGATCAGTTTGGTCAGGCAGGACCTGCCTTTCCTAAACCTATTCTGGGTGGGCCTGATCCCTTGGTTATTCTCTGTGTGCTATGTGATCATATCTAAAGTGATCTATTCCATAGTTTTGCCGGGTACTTGTCAGAGTCCAGGATATCCCTCTGGCCACCCTGGAGGATTTGGAGACTGTATAGGGGGGTCTGGGATCTGTACAGGGGGGTCTGGAGACTGTACAGGGGGGTCTGGGACCTGTACAGGGTGTCAGCCAGACTCACACACAGCCCAGGAGGACACTGCCTCTGATTCCTGTCCATGGGAGTGAATACTCACATGTGAGAAGAATCACAAACCCTAAGAATTTAAAAATAAATAGTAGATAGTTTGTTAAGAATATAAATATAGAAATTAGGATTCTTAGTATATGGGGCTGAAGGGACAAGATGGAGGAATTGGGGAGTGGCCCCTGTGCTCC
This sequence comes from Cisticola juncidis, assembly GCA_013400215.1. Taxonomy (NCBI): domain Eukaryota; kingdom Metazoa; phylum Chordata; class Aves; order Passeriformes; family Cisticolidae; genus Cisticola; species Cisticola juncidis. The sequence goes on along the minus strand of VXBR01000461.1, from coordinate 432,106 downwards.
TTGTTCTTGCTCTCATCCCCCATCTTTTCCTGTCTTGGGCTTTAGAGATTGTTTTAGAATAGAATCGACATGTTAGTGTAAGTAGTAGGTATTGGCAAAATTTTGTAAATAAAAAATACCTCTTGGACAGTGGTTGGGTCAGAGATGCCGTACTTAAGGTGTTGGGATCTCTGATCCGCCCAGTCCCCACGTGTCCTGCTCTGCTGGGGACGCCTTGCAAAGCTGAAGAAGAACTGAGAGATAATTTAGAATAAACAGCCTTGATAACACGGACTGCTGGACTCAACTTGTCGTCTCTGGCTTCGGTGTGAAACACCTAGGGAAAAGAGAAGACTGAAAACCTTATTACCTTGGGGAACAGCAACCCCGAGGAGAATCTCAGGAAACAGCAACCCAGGGGGAAGACCCCACTGCCTCAGGGGATGGCTGCCCCAAGGAGAATCTCAGGGAAATATGACCCCGAGAGGTACTGAGATCAGGCTGACAGGGTGTAGTTGCCTGGATCTGACTTCCAGCCTTTCTTGTGGATGGAAGTTTGTGGCCAACCTCCAGTTGTCTCTGACATCTCTGATTACTTCATCTCTGATGACTTCCCTGATTAGCCAGGACTGATTAAGTCTGAGTCCTATATTAATGTGTGATGGGAAGAGAGCTGAACTTACAAAGGAAAAGCTTAGATATGCCAAAACCTGAAACTCCTGCCTGTGTGCTATAGAGATTGAGGGCTTTTCAGTGGGATCCTTGCTCTGTTGGTGTACCCTTGTCTCCAGCAGCATAGCCAAGGCAGCAGTCCTAGGAAGAGGAAAGTATAGCTTTGCACCCAAAGAATTGTTGGACAGCAATTTCTTTGGGTGCAAATTTTCTGCAAACTTCTCAGCCTTCATGAATTATAACTGAAGAGCTTCAGAAAATACGTAGGCAAAGACACGGCTGGATAGCTAAGCAACACCATAATGGTTCCTGTTGTAATAACTGTCATTCTTTTAAAAAGCTCAGATACAATACCTGCTTCCTCTCACTTGTTTCCCCAGAGACTGCATTCAGCAAGCTGGGAAAAATGAACTGGACTAGATTTTTTTCTTACTGATCTCTCTGTAAAATTTGGTTTTAACTGATACTTAAATTTTTAGTTTACAGATATTTGAATAATATTGTGAATATGTCTAGCTTTGCTGGGACTGAAACACCCAGTCAAGATTTACAGACAACTCTTTCCTTAGGTCGTACCAGAGACAAACTTACAGGGTAGTGCTCTAAGGACAAGTGCTTCTGCATAGTTAGGACATTCTCTGAAATTAAGAGACCAAGGTTTTTCTGTCCACAAAATAATCACACTGCTGTCTTATCATTCATTTGGTCAAAGAGGACTGTACACTGAGAAACAGTTAATAAAGACCAAATCAAGGGTATAACATTTTGAAGGTTTGTTTTCCCAATTTACTTTTCCCAATCCAGATTTTATTTTCTATTTGTAAAACCTGGGCATTTGTCCCAAAACTTTGGAAAGTATTTGAAATTTTGTAGCTCAAGTGCTAATTAGAGTGGTGTGTATTTTCTTTGCCAGTCTATCCCTGCAACACTGACTGAGCTGTGGAATACTGCATCTATTCAGAGAGGTCAAATTTCAAGGTTAAACACAACTTACTAACATATATCTTGGGTGACATTGATATACTTTCACTTCTATTTTTTATCCCACCTGAAAGTATTTTCATTGTCTGGTTGCCTGTTTTTCTCTCTTCTTTTTCTTTCCCATCTTCCTTTGACTGTACTTTGCTGTTGCCAGTCCATTGTATACTCTGTCCCTATTAAAGAGACAAAATGGGTAAATTTTCCAAATACTTACCTTCCTTCTTCCTATTCTTCCTGTCCTGCAGTCTTGGAAAATGTACCAGAGCTAATATGTCAAGCTAAGCCTTGTAATCGAATTCAGAAGATAGAGATAAGCTATGGTTAGACCCTGCAGTAAAATTTTGTCAGAGAAACCAGTACTTCCTTTTACTTCACTACCTTCAAAGGCTTCACTGAAATCCCTTTCTTGGAGCAGGGATTTTTTTTTTTTTTCTACTGGTCTGTGACTAAGACAACATCTAACTTTTGAAGTTGCTCTGAATAACAACATCTAATTTTTGAAGTTGCTTTGAATAGAAAGGGAGAACAACCTTTTTTGTTTCTTTTTTGCTCCAGGGATTAAGATGAGCTGAGAGATACACATCTGCTGCACTTTGTCATTTGGAATAATAGTGGCACAATGTGGTCTTACATTTCCAGAAACTTAGTGTTTTGAGCCTCTTCCAGAGGAGTATTAGGAGTTCCAAGTGTTGGGCAGGTTTACCTCTGAAAAGGAAAGGACTCCTTGGTGTGTCCCCATGCTTCTTTGGTTTAATAAATTATGCAGGACTCATGGGACAGCTGTCTTATTGCTAGACACTGTTGTCTGCTGGGCTGTGTTGGGGTCCTTCAGTGGGAATAGGTGCAGGCTCTGTGTGTGGTGTGGTTCAAACACTGCAGGAGACACTGAGTCAGTGACTGCAAGCTTAGATGTCACCATCAGTCATCCTGCAGAAAACTGATCTATGAGCAGGAGGGGTAGAAATCTCTTCTGGTGGTATGTAAAGTATGTTTTCTCGTGGTTCTGAAAGTGGAGCCTCTGGGTAATTAAAGGTATACAAAGCCTCTGAGTTCCTCCAGTTGTAGTAAAGGTCCAGTGTCACATTACTGTTCCCCCAGCCTAAGAAGAGAGAAGACTCTCCTAACTCAGAATTGCTTCCTAATCGGTAATTCTAATATGTGATGCTGAGAGCATTGTTAAAGACAGCACAAAAAATCATTTTGTTCTCGTGGTTTCAGTGGTGCTGAGAAGCAACACAGCCTGAGCATGGTTTTCACTGTGTTCAAGACAACAGCCCAGCACCAAAGTTCACCTTGTGCACATTTGGATGACCAGGTTTGCATCCTGCTCTGATTTTCAACTTATCTCTGCAAGCATAAAGTCTTTCATTTTTTTTAAAACAAAAATTTGTTTGCTGCAGTTGAATGACTGCTTTTGAAGCTCACTAGAAAAGCTGGAAGTCTTTTCTTGAAAAAGAAAAAAATAAATCACTAGGATATGAGGAGTGGAATAAATGAGGAAGAGAAGGGCAGAACTAGAATGAGTAAGATTTGAGGGATAAATGTAAAAACACAACTTCTCCAGCTCTGCCCCCTAAATGGTATTTACCACCAGGGAAATTGGATCCACCCTGGACAGATTGTAGCATCAAGAAAATCCTTCATAAAAAGCTCTGAGTGTTGCAATAGCTGCAGTTTTTTCTTCCAATAACTGATACTTTGCTGACAGCTTCCACCTGCTACTCATGAGTGGCAGTCACCACATCTGGTAAGGGGAAGAAGGCAACTTTTTCCCTTTGCTCAGAATGTGTTGTCTGAGACAATGGTCCTAAGAGGGAAAAATTGCCACTAAGTTTGAGCATTTCTTAGAAGGCATGGTGGCCCCTAGTCTGAATATTTGGAAATGAAACCTGCAATCTCTGCTTACTCAAGAGTTTAAGAAGTGTAAATGAAGAGGAAGCACTTTAAGAGTACCTGGGGATCAGTCTAAGTTGCATCATTCCAGTGAATGAGGGTTTATTTCATACTGTTTAGTAAATTAAGAGTATAACCATGACAACATGAAGGACATGATTTCTAAGAATCTGCCAACACAGTTCTGAAATTAGCATTCAGAAGGCAACTGTTTAAAAGTAGCTTGAGAACTGAAAAATAATGTTTCAGACTACAGGCCATATGGGAATACACTTCAGTATCTGCAGCGTGAAAATTATGCAAAATTTACCAGTTCAGTTTATGCTGATCTCAGCAAGAGTATGTGGTATATTTTATATAGATCTTACTTTGATGAGTGTAAAAGCATAAATACTAATATCCAGTGATATTCAGACCACATTACAGCTATAATTTTGTGTGAAGTATACGTAAAAAATAAAATACTTCTAGCTTTTTATGATCAACAATAGTGCAAAGATAGTTAAAATCTTTTTCCAAATTTACTTGTGGAAAAAAGAATGACAATTCTTAGACAAGTTGAAAGTTCTACTTTCTGCATATAAAGAAGAAATTTGTGATGTGAATCGGAAATAAGGGGAGGAATATAAAAGGAAGTTCTAGATCTGAGTTAGTCCCTACTATCCCAGTTAAACTTTGTCTAAAAAATACTTTTCATTGTTGTGTGTTGTGGTGTTCTTGCAGAACTTCCTTATACTGAAAGTTATTGTCTGGAAGAATGAAGGTTGATTGAATTACAGCTTGCTTCTTCATGTCTCTCCACAAGTCACTGCTTTCTGGAAGAAGCAGAGCCAACATAACTACACCTTTGTCATTGAGTCATGCCAGCTCTTGCAAGTAATGCTGAACAAAAATAATTCTCTGGTTACTCTGACTGTGCTTTTATTAGTGGTTAATATCACTGTTTTTTGTTGAAGTCTATCTCTTCTTTTGTGTGCATCTGTCACTTAGCAGGACAGACGTGTTTATATAAATAAGTTTCACAAATCATTTAGGACATGTGCAAGAAAATGCAGAACTGCAGACCTAACTTGTGAAAGTTGGCTAGATTTTAAGATGACTCTCAATAGGTGCTGAGAATAGTCATGGCTCTTTATTGCTAGGACACACCATCTTGGGATAACACATCTAGTGTCCTTCCACAGACTTCCACAGCTAGTCTGGCGATTTCAAATATTCTGTGTGGAGTTTCTACTTTATGTAAGACAGTGCTGATGACAGTTACAGCATCGGGAATGTCCCCATGCCTTCCCTTCATATAAATATGATACATTTAGGAAGAATTAAGTTCGTCTTCAGAATCACAGTTCTATAGAAATTATGGAAATGATACTAGTAAAAAATCTGTCATGATCCTTGGCTGCTCAGAAAATCCCTCCATATTTTTCCCAGGGTACCTGTCTTTATTTCACCCTCAATAGCTTCCTTTTGTGTTTGTCCAGGAGCAAGCTGTTCTTCCATGCACATCTCCCAGTATTTTTGTCCGACTTCCTTTCTGTTGGAATACATTGCTGCTGACTTGGAGGACCTTGACCCTTGAAGATTAAGCAGCTTTCCTGGGCCCCTCTTTCCTCCAAGATTCTATGCCCTTGTACTCTACCAAGCAGACCCCTGAAGAGGCCAAAGTCTGCTCTCCTGGAATCCAGGGTGAGCTTCTTGTGTGTCCTTCCTACTCAAACTCCACCATTTCATGGTCCCTACTTTCCAAGCTGTGCTTGAGCTTCACATTCCCCTCTGGTCCCTTCTAGTCAGTAGGAACATGGTCCAGCATAGCACTTCTGCTATTGGTTCCTCTGTTGTTTGGAGAAGGAGGTTATGATCAGCGCATCACAGGAACCTCCTGGATTGCCTGAGTCCAGCTTTGTTGTTCCTTCAACCAATATTGGGGTGGTTGAAGTCCCCTATAAAGACTACGGCTTGTGAATGCCCTGGTGTGTTTGAAGCATTTGGGGAAAATCCAAAATTTTATCACATCACAAAATGAGAAAACACATCTATTCCAGCAATGACTCAGGAGTATGTTAGCCATCAAAACTAATTTTAAAATAACACATTCAGATAACTTAAATTCAGTGTGAAATACTGAAACACAATAAACAGCTGTCTGTATTGCTACAGTTTTCAAAAATTTGAAACTGGGAAAGATAATCCAGAAGATTTGTTTAAAGTATTAGCAGAAAAAAGGGTAAAGAGGATAATCCAGATGATTATTGGGTAGCATCCGTGTAGGTAAAAAAATTACAACTTATATATAAGCTCTTAAAGGGAATCAGTAGAACTAATATTTGTAAATATGGGTATAGGAAAAACAGATCTGACTACAATTTTATTAACACACTAACCAGAAAGTATAGTGCTTACATAACAATACTGTAATATGTAATGTTTAGATTTTTTGAAAACCTTCTGACTAGCTGGTGCATGACACTTTTTATGTGTCATACTAATTGGATGAATGTGACCTGCTAATTAGTAGAATATTGAGTAATTGGCAGCCAAAAACAGAGCATAGATCTTAATTGAGCAAGAATATTCATATTGGGGTTATTTCAGGAATTATTTTTTGCTATGTGTTATTTCATGCTTGTTTTTAATTACATTAACATTGTACAAAATTATTAATGATACTCACAGACGACTCAAAATACTGGAGATATAATAAACAACAAAGATAAGTAATTGATACAGACCAGGGGGCTTTAATAAATTAGGGGCAAACAGATAAGTGTGGATAACTATTAAAGTAAAATATTTGTGAATAGAGAAACCAGCCTGTCCTTTTGACTCCTATATTTATGACCTTTACATTTAGTCTACCCATCAAATTCTAGATCTTCAGAACAGAGAAGACACCCACATATGAAGCCATTGAAGGCCAGTTGAACAAGTTGTTCTAAAACAACTCTAGTAAACAATCTTTTGTTTTAGGTGAGTCTTAGCCTCCAATGTGTTGTCCTGGGTTTCCTTGTATATTTTGGCTCCGATGATCTCTGGAGTGTTGTGTTATATTACATGTTTACATAATTTTATTTTGGCATTTCAGAGTAGTGCTAAAACATCCCAATGCTATAAACTGATTCCACTTTTAAAATTTGAGCCACTATTTTTAAATAGACCCTATACTTTAGATTCACCACTACTTCTGTTACCCTTTCTCTGCCTAGCATAACCTTTCTGCCTGTTTTGGAACAGCTGTAACAAAAAAAGGGAATAAAACCACATCTGCAGACAATTCCTTTAGTCTAATCATCAGTCATGTTATTTCAAAGCTAATGCTGCTCTTGCCTCCCTCATCTTCAGAAATTTGTATTTTGCAGGACCTAAGATGAACTGAAAATGCTGGTTTTCTTCGTGGGTTGTTGATTTTTTTTTTTTCTGTTCGTGAGTTATTATTTAGGGATTTGGAGGAGGAATGAAAAGATGCAGAGAGATTTGTCAAGACAGATAGCCATGAATGAACTCTTAAATATGGTGCTTTGGTTCAAAATGCCTTCCATAATTCTTGGCTATACTAAAAGAAATCCGTGAGGATTGCATAGACTATACTAGTTATATGTTTGCACTGATTTTTTTTTTTTTAATTTGCTTTTTGCAGTTTAGAATTCAAGAATACTTAGAAAGGAAAGGCTCAGAGAAAAGCCAGAAAAGTCATTGATTCATGTGGCATGATACAAGGACATTTTTCCTCTTTATCAGACAAAACCATGTATTGACCGCAGTCCAAAAGTATCTGCAATGAAATAGAAACTTGATACCTGGTTCTCCATCTAGTTAACAGACATAAAATAATCTGATTGCTGAATGTTGGAAGCTGAACAAAATCAGGCTGGAACAGACTGGTACAATTTTCCCCAAATACAGATCAGTTAACTACTGAAACAGTTTAAAGTAAATTATAATGGGCTTTCCACCTCTAGTTTTAACCTCAAGAGATAGCTGTTCTAAAACAGGCATTGTAGCTCAACTCAGCAATAGCTCAGGACAGCACAGAGACTTCTGTGACAAAACAGATCAGCCCAGTGGATGGTCAAAGTGGATGTTCTAGCCTTATCGTTGATGAGGAGCAAAGTTGTTTTGGTTCTTCCTTCAGCTCTTCTATGGGTTTACTTCATGATCCATTTTTTTTGCCTGTGGAGGCTACCATTTATACTGGAATTTCAGGGCAGCTGCAGCTATGTAAGAAAGGACATAATCATTTGTAAATTGTGTAGTGTGGCAAGGGATCCAGACTGCATAAGAATCTATTCTAAAGATGTCCATGGTAGAGAGCCAGCCACACACGGAATTTTAGCAATCCTTTATTCTGTTTATTCCAGTTTCTCAGCGATAGTCTTCTGCATTAATAGTTTATCTGGTGATTCTGCATCACTGTATGTCTGTGGTCATATACAGAAGATGGAATATCATTCTAGATTAACAGTTTAAGATCTTTTATTAAGTCTTGTATGCCTGTGTGATTTTAAATGCAACAAGGATATGTCAGTATTGGCCCTTGTTTTTTAGCTTATCCAAAACTTCCAACTTGTGTTTTGCCTTTTGTTTCTAAAGTGGTATTTCATCCTTTGAATAAAGAGTGCAGAAGTAATTAGCAACATTACCTTGTCACTATGCACAGCAAGTAGATTCCCTCTTTATGCACAGAAAACTAAAATTATATCCTTCTCTGGCTGAAAATTTCCTTTCTGCAAGCAATAAAAGATGCAAATATCCCTTACAGTGGCTAGTTCAGCTTTCTTGCAGCTTGGGGCAAAACCACATTGGCAGAAGGACAATGTCTTGTCTCTGATGTCTGTGATGCTTCTCTGAACTGACCTGAATATGAACTTATACAAAAGGGACCTCTGTGCAGTGACAAGAACTTGAAAACAGGGTATAATTACATAAGAAATTTAAAATAAGTTTGGGAGCATGTTTCAATGAGATCAGCATTCCAAGTAGTCCCTAAAAAGAATTGAATGTTTGTTTCTCTGTTGTCACTAATTTTTCTTTATGACTGATCATCTGAATTTTTTGTTAAATTTTCTCCAGGATAAAACCTTACACCAGATAGCAATTCCTGTCAAGAGGCCATTGGTATGAAGCAGGACTTGGTATCCCACAGAAGTCTCCTGACTTTTTAAACTACTTTGATACTGGTAATAAAGGGCTGTGTTTATTTTTTTTTTTTTTAATTTCTAAAAAGACATCACAAAGGATGTTTTCTTGTCCCATACTGAAGTAGTTAATAAATTGCATAATCTCAAGAAGGCAAGAGAAGGAAGAACCACAGTAGTGTCTGTAACCGCTAGTAACACTGCCACATAGGTAACACTGGTCACCTCCTCATTGCAGCATTGACCAGGAGAGAGCTGGACTATTTGCTGCCACTGACATCCCTAGCTCCAGAGCTTAGCCTCTATTCAGATGAAGTCAATTTCTCACTGACCTCCTAAACATCACTTTACTTTTGAAGAGATTCTTTTTTTCTCTTCTAGCAGTAGTTTTTTCTAATCAGATTGCCTTGCATGTCCTTTGTAGTTTCACTGCTTGACGCTCTTTGAAAGGTACCTGTGATGTGTAACTCCTTCCTAATCATCCTCACATCAGAGTAGCTGTTTGTACTTAAACTACTCTGGGAATCCATAGTAAGTGTTGTGGTTTAACCCCAGCCAGCCACCAAGCCCCAGGCAGCTGCTCACTCACTGCTCCACCAGCAGGACCAGGGAGAGAATCAGGATAAAAGAGAGAACTCATGGACTGAGGTACAGACTGTTTAATATGGAAAGCAAAATCTGCACATGGAAGCAAAGCAAAACAAGGAATGAATTCACTGCTTCCTGTGGGCAGGCAGGAGTTCAGCCATTCTCCAGGAAAGCAAGGCCCAAACACACACAACAGTGACTTGGGAAGACAAACTGCAACACTTCAAATGTTCCCCCTTCCTCCTTCTTCCCCTCACTCTGTATATTGAGCATGATGCCAGGTGATCCGGATTATCCCTCTGGTCACTTGGGGTCCCCTGTCCTGGCTGTGTCTCCTCCCAGCCTCCCAGGCAACCCCAACCCCCTCACCAGTGTGGCAGTAGGAGAAGGAGAAAAGGCCTTGGCTCTGTGTGAGCCCTGCTCAGCAATAACAAAAAAATCTCTATGTTATGAACTCTGTGTTCAGCACAATTCCAAAACACACCCCCACCCCAGCCACTATGAAGAAAATTAACTGTACCCCAGACAAAACCAGCACAGTAAGCAAATCATCAGACTATTAACTGTTCCTGATGGCTTATGTCTGAAACTCTGGGGTGGGTGGTCGCAAGTTTCCCTGCCCTGGGAACTCCATTGCTGTATTGAAATGCTTTTAAGATTGACGTCCTTTTACGAATCACCTTGAACTTCGAATCTGTGTGTCTCCTCCCTGGCAAAAACTCTGCCAGACAACTCTCACTGACACAGGAGGATCCAAAGTACAACATTATGAGGTGCTAGTATCTCACACCTCCAGGCTGAATTTGCCTTCTGCTACAGTCTTGCATCCCAGATGCTATTCTTTGTGTTGCACCAAAGTTACAAGGAGAAACCTTGCAAAACAGCACAGCATTTGCTGGTCTATTCTCAACTGCATTTGACCATTATATCCTCCTTTTTTATGGGCATTAGAAGGAAAAACATTTCATATGTGGTTTTGGGGAAAGGATGCAAAGCCTCTTCCATCCTCCTTTCTCTAGTTTTACTTTCTGCCTTTAGACTGAAGAAAGTTTCTCTTCTGAAAAAGCCCAAGTCTCTTTGACTTGAGATGAGATTTTCCTGGGGTACACACCAGACATATCAAAATGCTGTGATAACAGTTGTTTGTACCAGAAGCCTAAGTGCTCTTCCAGGCTGAAAGTATTCCTGGCTGAGGTGCTCTTGAAGTCTGTTTCTACTCCGTAGATATAATCTTTTCCCACTACAAAATGATGAGTCTAATCTGCACTTTAAATTACAATTAAATCATATCCACAAGTTGTCAGGCATTCCCCAGACTATCACACCTTTCTTTTAACATATGGACTGACTGACGCAATCGGATCAAATGCTTTTCCAGATTTTTTGCTATATACACTAGGCAGCATTTCTCATTTACTTTTCCTATAGTGAGTCTGTATCTCCAATGATAATTTAGAGTCTCATTGGATGTAAATTATCATAGTTCCAGTGGACTTCAATAGATTTGATGATTTATGCCATCTGAGGTTCTGCATCTGAAAACTCTGTAACAAAAAGCACCAGCTACTTTTAACTAATTTGAAAAATGATAAGTAACCATCTGAGTCTAGCTATGTTAATACATGTCATTGAACTGCCAGCACACCCCTACATACAGGAGATTTAAAGTCCTTCGCCTTGCATCTGGGTAAGTGGGATTATGTCCATTTTTGACAAAAATGAAAGTTGAATAGAGACTGCCATAGTCTTTGACAGCAACTTTTTCAGGAAGACCCAAAAGCCCACACTCTATCAGCAAAGCGTGAGTTTTGCTCTGCTAGAACCTACATGTACCTTTATACTGACCATGAACATTACGTATATCACATAGGTGCAATTTTTAGATAACTGAGTGTTTCATTGTAATGTCTTTTAGTTTTGTTTTCTATGTTCATCTCCAAGCCATATGAACATTACTCAAAGTTTAGTATCATTTTCAACTTGTAAAGAATATGAGATGGCATGGACATAAGGTATTTCCACTAAGACTATGGAAACAGCTTGTAGAGTTTCATAGAAAACATGATCTGGGATCTATTCAGAGGAATAGATCTCTGATTTGTTCAATTTAAGGAAGGGATGCCATCCAGACAGACCTGGACTTGGAAAGTGAGCCCACGTGAATATCATGATGTCCAACAAGGCCAAGTGGAAGGTGCTGCACCTGGGTTGGGGCAATTCCCAATATCAGCACAGGCTGTGGATAATGGACTTGAGAGCAGCCGTGCTGGCAAGAACTTGAGGGGTGTCATGGGTGAGGGGCTAGACATGACCCAGCCATGGCACTCACAGCCCAGAGAGCCAAACGTGTCCTGGGCTGCATCCAGAGCCTCCTGGGCAGCAGGGGAGGGAGGGGGTTCTGCCCCTCTGCCCTGGTGACATCCCAGCTGGAGTGCTGCATCCAGCTCTGGAGTCCTTAGCACTATATTCTTCTGGACAAAATATCCAGCCCACAGCTGGACAAACACATCATGTCACAGGTGAACAGCTGGCTCACAAGCTGAGCAGAAAGGGTTACATTGACTGGGATCAGACTGTGGGACTTCACCCTGAGCTCTTCAACAGCTTCATAATGACTTGGATGCAGAACTGTAAGGGATGCTAAGAAAGTTTGCAGATGATACAAAACTGTGAGGAGCTGTTGACTCCCTCAAGGGCTGGAAGGCCCTGCAGAGAGACCTTGACAAATCACAGGGCTGGGCTGTCACCAACCTGTGAAGTTCACGGGTAAGGGAAACTGCCAGATTCTGCACCTGGGAGGGGACAACCCTGGAGGTACAGACAGGCTGGGAATGAGAGGCTGGAGAGCAGTGACGAGGAAAGGACCTGGGCTCCTGGTCCATGGCAAGCTGAACATGAGCCAGCAGTGCCCTGGCAGCCAGGAGGGACACCCCTGTCCCGGGGGCATCAGGGACAGCATGGCCAGCCAGGCAAGGGAGGGGATTGTCCCCTCTGCTCTGAGCTGGGGCGGCCTCACCTTCAGTGCTGGGGGTGGTTCTGGGTGCCACATTATAGGATATTAAACTATTAGAGACTCCAAAGGAGAGCAACAAAGACAGTGAAGGCCTTGATGGGAAGCCTTTTGAGGAGCAGCTGAGGTCACTTGGTCTGTTCAGCCTGGAAAAGAGGAGACTGAGGGGAAACCTCATTGCAGTTACAACTTCCTCTACAGGGTAAGAGCAGGGGCAGGCACTGATCTCTTCTCTGTAGTAACCAGAGACAGGACTGAGGTAATGGCCTGAAGCTGTGTCAGGGGAATTTTAGGCTGGATATTAGGAAAAGGTTCTTCATCCAGAGGGTGGCTGGGCACTGGAACAGGCTCCCTAGGGAAGTGGTCACAGCAGCAGCCTGGCAGAGTTCAATAAGCATTTGGACAATGCTCTCAGGCATGTGAGAGGCGACTCTCAGTTTGGTGCTGTGCAGGGCTTCAATCTTTGTGAGTCACTTCCTACTCAGTTTAGCCTGTCATTCTGTGACCTGTTGATTTGGGTCCAGAGGAGGGCCACAAAGATGATCTGAAGGATGAGGCACCTCGCCTATGAGGAAAAGCTGAGAAAGTTGGTGTTGTTCATCATGGAGGAGAAAAGGCTCCAGAAAGACCTTATAGCACCTTCTAGTGCCCAGAGGGGCAGAGAGGTTCTTTTTACAACTGCAGACAGTGATTGGGAAAGGGGAAATAGGTTTAAGCTACAATTAGGAAAGTTTTGTTGTGGTGTAACCCCAGCCAGCAACCATGCTGCTTTCTCACTGCCCCACAAGTGAGATCAGGGAGAGAATTATGAGGGCAAAAGCTGGAAAATTTGTGGGTTGAGGTTCAGACCATTTAACAGGGCAAGCAAAAGCCACACATGCAAGCAAAGCAAATCAAAACAAAACCAGGAATGAATTCACTGCTTGCCATGGGCAGGCAGCTGTTCAGCCATCTCCAGGAGAGCAGGGCCCAGACACACACAGCAATGACTTGGGAAGAAAAACTCCATTACTCCAAATGTCCCCCCACTTCCTCCTGCTTCCCCCCACTTTTTATACTGAGCATGATGTCCCATGGTCTGGAATATCCCTTTGGTCATCTGGGGTCATCTGTCCTGGCTGTGTCTCCTCACAACCCCCCAGGCACCCTTATCAATGTGGCAGCACAAGAAACAGAAAGGTCCTTGGTTCTGTGCAAGCTCTGCTCAGCAATAACAAAAACATCTCTATATTATGTACTCTGTGTTCAGCACAATTCCAAAACACAGCCCCACACCACTGAGTGTGAAGAAAATTAACTGTTCCTCATACAAAGCTGCACAGGTTTGTATTAAATGCTACAGAGATTCTTCACACTGAGGGTGGTGAGGCATTAAACAGGATGCCTCACCACCTACTGTGAATGCCTCATTCCTGGAAGTGTTCAGGTCTGGGTTGGATGAGACTCAGAGCAACATGATCTAGTGGACCATATCCCTGCCCATGGCAGGGGCGTTGGGACTAAATGGTCTTTAATGTCCCTTCCAACCCAATCCACTCTATCATTCTGTGATTCCATTTCATAAAGAGACACTGTAAATAAAGTTTGAAGAAAAGCTGCCCTTTTATTTACCATTTTAACTGTCCACACAGAAAAAATTGCCATTTTTATATGCCTAGAGTATGTTATGCAGTGTTGCCTGTGAAGAACTCTTTGTACCAAAAAATATCAAATTTCCCCCCACTTTAAAATTCATATGCAGTTATAGTTTTTTATTTTGGTAGCAACAAACATGATTTTTACTGTAAATCACATTTGGTTCTGACTCAGGCATACTCCATGACTGATACCACAAGGAATACTTTCACTGAACAGCAGAAGTTTCTGTCCCTGCTCTAAACTCATCCCTAACAGGTCAGCAAGAAAAGAAAAAAATTATTCCAGCTTGTTCCCCAGAAATCACTTGTCTGATTCTCTTTTTGTCTTGCAAGGATTTTACACTCATCTAGACCTTGAAGTATCTTTTCCTATTAAGTATGAGGTAGAAGCACTGATAAAATGACAGAATGCTGGAATTAAGGAGATTAATCTTTTTTCTTGCTACCCAAAGGTCATCTTTTATGCCTAAAGGGCTGGTTGTTTTGTGTTTGCCCTGCATCATCCCCTGTGTTTAATACACTACCATGTACTTTATTTCTAGCCAGTGCTAAAACCCAAACTCTCTCCTAAAGGTGCTGATGCTGGGTGGAGATCAGAAGAAGCATTTTGACTTTTTTCTCCATTCTCAAATTTTCCTAGAAATGTGTAAATAAGAATGAGTAGTTATAACCTTCCAATCAAAGGTGCTCAAAATCACAAATTGGGACAGATACTATGGCAATGTTCATCGAGTTCTGCTACAGTCATGGGATTTGTTGAGAGGATCCTTGGTTGAATGTTTTGGAGAAGAGTTGGAGCTGCATCACCCAGCCAAAACAGATACATGTGAAAGGAATAATTCTCCCTTCAGAAGGCTTTTGAATGCACAAACAGAAGCATGTTGAAAATTAGCCAGCTGAGCCAAGGTGAAAAAAACACCATGAAGTGCATCCAAAGTGTCTCTGTTTCAGTGGCAAAACTTCAGCAAGGATGTTCCCAAACTTCTCCTATCCTTTCCTTCCTTACCCTCCCCATATTCTTACTGTCACTGCCATTTGATCACTGTCCACATGTGGGTGACTCTCTTACCACAGAGAGTCAAGGTCCTCTGCCCTTCCAGAACTGCAGCTGCTTTCCAGCTCTGCCATCTTGTTCCCGTGTGATGGCCAAGTGTGTAAAATAATCACCGAGGGTGAAAGAAAGTGCAACAAAGAAAAATAAATGTATTAAGATCATCGTTTCGATGCCCCTGCAGGAAGCCTGAGGTGTGGTTGAACTAGTCTGGTACTGTTCTACCCTTTGGCACTATTTTATGTGTACTCAGGGGAAATAATCAGCAGCATAGTCATTTTTTACATTTAAAGTGTACAGATAATTTGTGAGTATAATAAATATTTTGTTTATGCAGCACATGTGTTTGAAAACAGTTTTACCTGCTCATGATAAATTACTATTTCATGTGTGCTTCAAAATATACTGCCTTTTACAATGCTGCTATAGATAGATAAATAATATATGTTGTGTGTTGAACACAAATATGGCAACACTTTGGACTGTTTTACATGGTGACAAATTGATTTTCATTTCTTTCCAGCTAACGAATGCACCATATCCAAAACCTTACCTTAAACATGGATTTTCAGTTTTGCATTTACTAGAGCAAACAGACCACATCTTATGTCAGAGGTGAATCCTCCTCAAGTTTGGACAAAGGATACCCCAGCCACAGAGTAATCAGCGGGCTCCACAACCCACACAGCAAGGATAAACACCTTAGTCGCTGAGGAGAAAGTACCTGGGCTCCAGGGGAATCTTCAGAGAGGGGATGGGAATCATCCAGATTCCCAGAAAGCTAGTTTTGCACACTATTGCTCTGTTTTTTATGTAGTTAATTGTTTCTTGTTTTCTGTACAATCAGTTGGTTCTTGTTTTGCTAGTCCCATCAACAGTCTTTTGAAAAGTTAACTCAAAACATTTCCCTAAGCTGAACTGATAGAATTTCCCTTTCAGCTGTGAGAGAGACCATTCTTGTTCAAGGCTTCGTTCAGGCCACTAATGGAAATGCAAAAACTCAGAAAGGGTTCCAGGCCAAGACCACGTCCACCCAGGGAGGACTTAAAGATAACTAAAGTTATCTTTAGATAACTGCTGCCTACACGGAAAGGACATATTCTATGCCCATTTTACTATCTTTCTCCCCCTTTTGAGATTATTTTCATATCATGTGTTTCTTCATGTCATCCGATTTACTAGATCCTGTTATTCTACCTAGAAAAATAATTTTCTGTATGAAAACTATTTGCCTCTTGGAAAATTTTTATGCTCTTATAGCAATAACACAGGGTGTACTGCATTTTAGCTGCAAAAAACATCTACCTGTCTAGAATCAGACCCAGCACAGGTAAGGGCTGATAATGTCCTCTAAGTGAAATGCATTCATGAGATGTACCAGCTTTGGCACATAATAGAACTTTGGAATTTTATACAGAGGGAGATCATCCATGGCCTCCTTTATATATGAGTATGAATACATTCATCACTCCTAAAGTTTAACCTTTGTAGAAATCCTGCTAATGCTAATGCTTAAAGACTCTCCCTTGAGCAGAGGGTAGACAGAGTTAAAGAAATAAAGCAGGTGTTTATTAAAATGCCTTCAAAGGATACACCTTGGGCAATACAAGAACCTGGCTGAGCTACACCCAGGATGGCCAGCAAGTCATGAGTTTTCACACTTTTGTAAGTTTTGGTCCATTGTTGGGGTCAATTGTCCAATTGCAGCTCCAGGCTATGAAGTCCCATTCTCCCAAATTGCTTTCCTCAGTTTGCCATTGTTTATATTTATGGGGCCTGAAGCTTCATGGGTGTCCTTGGTTCTCAGGCTGGAAAAGGATTAGATTTTGATTTTGAGCACCTTTGATTGGAAGGTCATAACTACTCATTCTTATTTACACATTTCTAGGAAAATTTGAGAATGGAGAAAAAAGTCAAAATGCTTCTTCTGATCTCCACCCAGCATCAGCACCTTTAGGAGAGAGTTTGAGTTTTGTCTAAGTACACTGTGAAGAGAACTTGCTAACACTTTATATGAAGTTCAGAGTTATTTACTAATACAATACAAAATCTGGAAAACATGAAAGCTAAAACTTAAGGCACCAATGCAAGAGAGCTTTTTGCTCCCATTCGTCTTGTGGAGGTGAACTCCAACTGTGAAAATCCTGCTTTTATATGGAAGCTATTTCCCTTGATGATTTTTCTCATATCTCTTTGATATTCCCTTGATTTGACAAGTCTTTTCCTTCTTGTATTCTGAAATAAAAATTAAAATCTGTAAGTTTCCTTTTTATGTTTTCTGCACCATCCACAAATTTATGTAATCTCTCAGATCTGTCCCCCTCCAAATGTCTCTTCATACCCAGGCAATTTTTTGACAGCTATTGGGTTTTTATATTTTTTTTCCTTTTTAATCTTAATTGAGGGCATTCCTTGAAGAAAAAAAGCATGAAAACCCTCCACATAATATCTGATCAGTATGTATTTGTAGCCCTTATCTAGATTGCTTTTTTCTGAAGATCCATCTGAGTTCAAGCAAGCAGAATTAAATGCTACAGAACTCAATCTGAATTGCTCTGTATACCTTTTTAAACTCAATTTTAAAGAAGTTGTAGTCTTCTTTGCCAGTATTTAGAAATGCATTTACATGCATCTGGATCAGTATAATAACTGATTCTGAAATAATAATAATAATAATAATAATAATAATAATAATAATAATAATAACAACAACAACAACAACAACAACAACAACAACACATTTTGAAAAGGTAACAGTATTTCATTTGAATTTAAATGTCTTGTTTTAAATAAGCAGTTATGATATGGAGCCAAATCAGTTGGCTTAACAACAAAAGGCAATATGCTGATGAATTATGTATGTTATCTTCATTTTCTGCCTGCTGATAATTGACAGGTATCATGGAACCTTCTACTTACTTCCTGTAATTATATGCCATATATCAAACACCGACTTGTGTGTAATGGTCCTCCCCACACACACATACACACAAAATGGTTTTATGTTTTATTTAACGCTTACAGCATTTTTAAATTTTCTGTTTCACTTACTCTGTTTTGCAAGCTGCTTTGTCACTCAGCCCATGTCAACAATGTTAAATTAATAAGATTTCTTCAGTGTTAGTTTGGCAGAGTCACTCATTGAAGCGATGGCTCCATCCTTTTGTTTGTTTTGTTTTTTATATAAATTGGTTAGGCTAAGCCATACTGAAAAAAATTTATCTGCTGTTTGGACATGTGTAGTAAAACAGGTTTCTCAGTCTTTTGCATAAAGTTTGTGTCTTTACTAACAGATATATTTTCATCATGATGTCGCAACTTTAATTAGTATTAGGTTAAAAGAAACTAGTCTCTTAATAGAGCTGATTAAATGGCTAGGTCCTTTGTGGTAGTTTGCATTTAATTCAGACTAACTCTACCATAACAAGGATACATTAATTGGGCAGCTCTACAACTGGGCTCATTAGATGAAATGCTTAGTGACTGAATTAAACACTACTGGGTATCTTAGCACATGATTCAGAATTTCTTTTCATTCTGTGTTTTGTTTCATGGAAGAAAATTAATTTTTCTGAGAATTATTTTAATAAACCTGTGATAGTAAACTAAATCTTCAATTAAAATGAAGTCTTAGTTACCTTGAGGGTTTTTTTACTTATATTGCCTTAAATGTTTAAATTAATATTTTAATCTAAAAACCTGCATGTAGTAAATTGCATGCCTACATGTAAAAAATACTAGTATATATTGTGGAAGAGTTTCTTGTTATCATTGCATCTTTGACAATATTCACTACAATAGAAAGTGGGCCTTAAACAAAGCCCCAGAAATAACGTAAAGGAATTGGGTCAAAAGAAAATTAGATTATATCTCTTTTGTTCCTATTAATTTCAACTTGATTTTTCAGCTTCTTTAGAAACCTTAGTTTATATTCTTTTCCTGTATCATTGATTAATTTGGTTCATGGCTCACACCTTAGTGAAATAAGTGATCTGATATACTGTTCTCACTGAATTAGAATAAAATAATAAATATCTTTACAAAGCCCCTTTCATCAAAAACCACTTCAACGTGAGTAGAAGGTGATAGCCTGTGAGCAGCCAGCCATGGCAAAGGAATGGAATACACTAACACCAGCAAGTAACATCCCTGCTTTTTACTGAACTGAAAGAGAAAATTTCATAAAGGAGAAAACCCTCAACAAAATTTTTTCTCTAGGGCATGTTTTTGGCAGAAGTATCTGGATATAGCACCTCTCTGGCTTGAAAGTGCTAAACACTTGACTGCAGACAAACACAGTAAAAAGCAGACTGCAGGGCTTCTAGCAGTTGGGCTTATATGAACAATTGTTACTGAATATACATACATCCAGTTTTCAAAGACTGAACATCCAACTGAAGTAACTACAAAATTCATGGGACATGCCAAAGGCACTCTGCTGTTGGGCTGAGTGCTAACTTCTCTATTTCTCTCTATTTCTCTCTCTGTGTTGAGGGCCTATAACTTACTGTATAGAAAAAAAAATGCTGAAACTTTTTTTGAACATCCCTTTAGACAGAGAGTTATGAGGAGTTGCAACTGTGATTTAAATAGAAATCATCATGCTTCCTCTTTTATTTTTATTTTGCATTACCACCAGTGCACCTAAACTTCTGAAGAGGTTCTTTTGTTTTCTAGCTGTTGCTTATCCAGTTTGGGTTGAAGGCGCACAGATGTCTCCAAAAGGCTGTCAGGTTTAGTGGAAGAAGCTTTGCAGATGATCTCAGATGTATCTGCACCACAGGAGTGTCTCAGCAAAGCAAGCAGACTTTGACAAGGTTGTGCTCCAGAGGCAGTGTGTTCCAGGAGTGTACAGTAGCCACTCTTCAGAAGAGAAATGGCTAATCAAAGACATTTTCATAAACTGGCTTATTCTGCCTGCTGAAATGAAATTAGGAAATGGTTGTACTACTTTTAACAAAAATAAAATGTGAATATCTTCCATTCTGTACCCTTGTAAAGAATAATCAAGTTTTCAAAACAAAACAAACTCTGTGACCCCTTTTCATCTTTTAATGGTCTCCTTACTTGTTAATCTCCTGAGTATATTTTAATTTGCTTAGGGTTAAATAATACATCACTTTCTTCACAAGAGTGGTATGTATTTAGCAAGTAAACTTGTGAAGTTAACAGGACTACTCCTTCAGTTAAGGTTGGGACCTTGGCAAAGACCTTTTTTAATCTGTGAACATTCCCATTATGAGTGCTTACATAAGGTCTCATTATGGTAGAGCAATAGTAATTATCTAATCTATAGTGGTCATGGGCAGCATTACTTCCTGTTGGGGCACTCACTGACTCTTGCTCCAGACCTTTCATAGATCCATTAGTGTTGGAAAAGACTTCCAAGATAATTGTGTCAAACCTTTGACCAAACACCACCCTAAGTAAACCATAGCACTAAGTGGCATTCGAGTAATTTCTTGAACACTGTGGGGTGTGATGACCACTACTTCCCTGGCAGCTCATGCAATTTCTTCCATGAAGAAATTTTTCCTGATGTCCACCCTAAATGTCCCCTGGTGCAGTTTGAGACTCTTGTCCTGTCACTGGTTACCTGGGAGGAGCCTGACTCCACCTGGCCACAGCCTCTTTTCAGGTGGGTATAGGGAGTCATAAGGCCCTCCCTGAGCCTCCTTTAATCGGGGCTAAACACCCCCAGCTCCCTCAGCTGCTCCTCACAGCCCTGGTGCTGCAGACCCTTCCCCACTCCCCTGCCCTTCTCTGCACTCCCTGCAGCCCCTCAGTGCCTTTCCTGCACTGAGGGCCCAGCCCTGCACACAGCACTCGAGCTGTGGCCTCAGCAGTGCCCAGCACAGGGGACAATCCCTGCCCTGGCCCTGCTGGCCACACCACTGCTGATCCAGGCCAGGATGCCCTTGGCCTTCTTGGCCCCCTGGGCACAGCCTGGCTCATGTCCAGCTGCTGGCACAGCACCCCCAGGTCCCTTTCTGCTGGACAGCTTTCCTGCCACTCTGCCCCAGCACAAGAATGTGTTCAGAAGTGAGAGCATTACACACCCTTCCCACAGGTCATCATGGGAATGGATATCCAAATTCCCAAGCACCTAGTGGAGGAAGATGCTTTCCCTAAACTGATCTTTCCCACACAGATGAGCTGCAGCTGAAGAGAATGACTGCCTGCTCCACAGACTCACACATGGAGAGTTCCAGTGCTGACCTCTCAGCTGCAAGGAGCTTCTGACAAAGCTTACACCCATATGATTTTGTGAGTAGGCCTTCAAAGAGTGAATTGAAAACATATTTCTCTGTACTTTCCCCTAGAGAATAAACACATAATTTCTGCTTATTTTGGCACTTAAGTCTACCAACGAAAAAGTCCTACTGTGGCAAAATAGGCTGTCATTCTCATAGCAGGGTGACTTGATTAATATAGTTGCAAAGCTTGTTTTGCAATTCAAACATTGTCAAACCAAATCCAAAATTATTTTCCTGGATAAATTGGATAAATCCAATTAAAATATAAAGACTGAATCAAAACACATTTCTGTAATTACCAAGCAATCCTATGAAAAGGCTATTAAAGTAGGCTGAACTGCCTCTTCTAACTCTGCCAGCCCTTCCTGCCCTGCCAGGGGCACCTTTCTGAAGCAGTGGTGTGCTTGGCAGGGAGGCAGGGGATCAGTCTGCATCTGCAGAGCTCCCTGTTTTAGGCTGGTTTGCAGGCAGCTGTGCTCCACTCAGCCCTAGTGTTGCTCCAAAGGGAAAAAAGATTCCTGACAGGACAGTGTCTAATGGAAATGGACACCCCTCCTATCCTCTTTTTTTCATTTGAAGGCCTCTCCTAGCTGAATATGCTTCTATCAGGTCAGTCAAGGCATCAGCAAGCTTTGCTCTGTATTTCCACAAAGACAGCAATATTTTACATTATGATAGTCATTTGTCATATGCTTCTATTTCAATTTTTTTAAAAAAAATCTATAAAAACTTCCACGGACAAGTGTTAGAAGTTTCCTGTTTCTGCAAAGCTGGCAGACGTCATCGGCACTGCTAATCCAGAGAATCACAAGAAAAATGCCAAATAAATGGCATATAAAAATGCCAGGGCTTTTTTTTTTTTTTTTTTTTNTGCCAGGGCTTTTTTTTTTTGTTTTTGTTTTTTTTGTTTTTTTTGGTTTTTTTTTTTGTTGTTGGTTGGTTGGTTTTTTGTGGGTTTTTTTGTTGTTGTTTGTTTGTTTGTTTGTTTGTTTTTGTTGTTGTTTTGCTTGGTTTTGGTTTTGGTTTTTGGGGGGGTTTGGTTGGTTGGTTGTGTTTTTGGGGGGGTTGTTTGTTTGTTTTTGTTGTTTTTGTTTTTGTTTTTGTTTGTTAGCTGATCACCTTGTCGTCTGTAGGAGCTTTGTGTTTGTAGGGTATGATTTCTAAGTGGCAGCTTAAATGTCTCAAGGAATTCATAACAGTTCCCCTCAGATTTGTGCTACTGTTTTCCCCAATTGAAATCACAGGGCATCAGGCCAGGATGAGGGTTTCACAAAAACTCACTGCTATGAAAAATGCTTCTGAACAAACAAGGTTGTGTACACAAGTCACACGAGTACGTGCTCAGTACAGCAAGTAGAAGCATTTTTGAGGAAAGGGTTTTTTCCATCTAAAAATGACAGTTGGTTAAAAACCAAATATTTTCCAGGAATGGCATGGTTTTGACAACAGCAACAAGAACACAGATGTGGAGACCCTGGGCCAGGGCAATTTTGTGAGATCAGAAGGAAGTATACCCACACCAGTCAAATTCTTTGGGAACCAAAGGGTTTTCCCACTGCCCTGGACAGTGTCTGACTGTGGAGCCATTGGCTATTCTTGCATTTCTGCTGGAGATTCTCCCCTTTAGAGAAATAATCACAAGTTGTCTGGGCTGAGCTTGCAGGAGGTGCTGGAGCCAAACCCCGTGGGGCAGCCCATCCAGCTTCACCCCCATGCCTGGAAACACAGCTTCACCAGCTCTTCAGAAGAGCTGGTTATTGTGGCATCATCTCCCTGCTCTTTCCTGCTTTTACTGGAATGTGCAATTTTACACTTAAATGTGAGATAAGCTATCTGGTGAATATAGAAATAAAAGACATTGTGAATGGTTTCATAGATGAAATTCTTGTTTTGTAGCCAGACTCCAACATGAAAAAAATTGACAGGCTGTTGTCATGACTAAAAGCCTTCTGGAATTCTCAAAGTTGGATCCCCCACAGCATTTTTAGCACTATATTTGTTTAACCAAACAAAGAGGAAAAGAAAGAAGTTCCCTATCTCCAATATGTTTCTACCCATGCCAATAAGCATTTTTGTATTGATGATGTTTAGACTAGGAATTTATGTATCATTATATTTCAAAGATGCACTTTAAGGATTTACATGTTACAACTTCCAGAGTAATATAGACTGTACTTGTCCAGAGCTGTTTCTACAGCACATTTTTCCAACACATGATTACTCCATACTTACCTCAAGATAATTTGTGGAAAATTTTATAAGAACCGCATTTTTACAAGGCTATTAGAATCAAAACAAAAATTCACTATATAAATATATACTATTTCTATGCCAGTTTTGTATCCTATTACTTCTATACCATGCACAAATTTCACATTTCTGCTTCTTCGGTTGTCTCTCTTACTAATAAAACAGTACTCTTTAGACCTAGGAAACACATAAATGTGTGGGAAGAGATGCTAAAAAATCTGTGACTTTCACATGAAAAACAGAGAGATAAATTTTTAAAACTACCAGAAGGAGATCATTAAAAGCATCAAATCAATCACTGTGTTTCCTTACTTTTGGACTACACAGCATCCCAGTTCTCTGGTGATACAATGGAGAAACCATTATTTTTAATGGTGGAAAGGGTGAAAGGATGATGAGGTGAATCTAACAGTTATAATGATGAAAAAAATACTGCTGTTCTGGCAGAATAATAATGATGTACTTATCAGTGAGAACCTGTGAGTGAAACCTGTCTGCTCTTGCTATTCCAGTCAGACAGACAAAGATGGGACAGAGCTGTGCATTTCGGAACAGCAGCACAGCAAATTCAACAACACTTCAGTTTTTCTTTCAGAACATGGAAAACCCAAAGCACAGTGTTAATATTTAGAGTCTGTTCAGGTTTAGCTGGAAGAAAGCCCAGCACTAGTCGAAGGCCCAAGTAAAAATAGGCTAAACATTGTTTAGAGGGAAAGGTGCCAACTGCAAGATAACCTGTTCCTGTTTCTGCAGCAGGGTGGGCACTGAGGAGAAACAAGGATGCAGGGAGAGAAAAGAATGAACAGGAATGCCCAGGGCAGTGTCACTCTGCACAAGCCATCCAGTGAGGCAAGGACAGTTTGGATCCCACAGCCCAGTTGCCTGAGATGGAAAAATGTTAGATCATATCATAAAGGTAGAATATCTACAGGATAGGATATGAGCTGGCATTTTACTTTTTATTTTGTGCAGCCAGTGACATTCAATTCTGATTTTGACCCACAGGTTCTGTTATAGTACAAAACAGTGTAGTGACATGATGGATAGGAGTTTGGCTTGTCTGGGGGCTGCAGGCTGTAGTTGCTGTTCAAGTCTGGCCTTTTTACTTTTGCTGTGGTCTCTAGGTATAAAAATATCTGCCAACTGGCTCAAGATAATCATCCTTATGTGATATAAGTTTCTTCTCCTTTTGGTTAGAGGTTTTTAGAACAACATTTTTCATAGAAAAAGATGGAATTATAAATAGTGTAAAACTAGTGCTGTAAATGAGAAAAGTGTTTATTTGGTAGTTAAAAATAACAATAACAACAATAACAAAAATCCCAGAATTTAAATTCTTCACAATTTCAACACTTCCAACTTTTACTAAGCAGAAGCGTTTATTTGGTTTACGTATCATAAGGACCATAATCTAATATTAATTAATCATCTAATTAATCTAATTAATCTTCATCTAATAAATTAATTAGAAAAACTAATATACTGTGTTTCAAGTGGAAAAAAATGTTTGCTTATATCTGCATCACTTACATATGAGACCCAGTCTAAATACTCCTTTAGTAAATGTTTAAATATAGATGTTCTGGTCTGATCACTTTAATATACAGAGATTCAGTTTTAGTGCATCATCTTACCAGCATTTAAGCAGCAAGTTTTGACCTAAATCACCAAATAATTTCCATTTTTGAATCATCAACCAGTTTCATGATACTTAATGTATGGAAAGTCTTCTTAAAGTTATAGAGAGATGTATAGAGATATACAGATATAGATATATGGATATAAAGTTGTTTGAGGGTTTTTTTAGAGACAGAGAGAGAGAGACAGAGAATTCTTGATTTGGAATGGAATATGGTAAGTCCTGTGAAAAAATGCAACAGTCAATAGATAGAATTATTCTACTAAGGTTTGGGTTTTGTCACCTTCTTTTTCTCCTGACAGGAACAAAGAAGAGGAATCAAAATAATTCCCCTTTTCTTTCTTGTTCAACTCCAGATTTGTTGGTAAGAAAAGTGTAATTCAATAAATAAAAGAAAGTAAAATTAATAAGGAAGATCCACAAGATGATTGTGAATAAAAACCTAGTTGAACTCATGCACAAACTGGTAGTGTTGGAAAACCTTTTGGTATACTTTCTACCACACACTCATTGAAAAGTTTGCCTGTTTAATAGACAGATGGTGGCTGGTTTGTGCTGGAATCCAAGCCCACTTCACCTTTGGACTATTGAAACAATCTGGATATCAAGCCATGGAGATTGCTCAATACCTTACAGTCAGAATGTCTCAGTGACTTTTGTCTTTCTTGCCTAGATAAATACATTTAAAAAGCAGTTATTTGCTCCTTCCTTCACACTTGAAGATCACTGGCATCCACCAACCTGTGCAGTCACTGAATTAACAAATGAGATTGATCTGTTTGGTGTAGATGTGAAACAAGTGTGTATTCTATTGCCCCAAATTGAAGTATTTTAATACTGCATCCCTCACTGTACCACTTGGTGTTACCCTTCCATAGTCCTGCTTTGCCAAAATCTCAGTGGGGATTCCATGGATCGTCAATTTCTCCTAAAGACCAAGAAGTCAACAGTTCATTCTGGAGAAACAGAAAACACCTCTTTGTGGTGGCAAATCTCAGGACTGAGTTCACCAGCTCAGCTGGTCAGCCAGGGTGTGAAGGGTGTCAGGCTGCATCCCAGCACTCTCATCTTTAGGGGAACAGGAGACAGGGCATCCTTCAGTATTTTGCAGGGAATTCAAACCCTATTGTTGTATGTTTTAGGCTCCTGCAATCTGCATAGTATGCAATTAGACTAAGCAGTTATATTTTTTTCTTAGTAACATGTTTCTCTGCATAAATAGATATCAAGTGCCATACATGTTGCATCACTGATTTATATTTGTGCAGTAATTGCCTAAGCTGATTACAATGCCTGAGTAAGCAGAAGGGGAATAGAGAGAGGAATCCTCACTGGGATTGAGGAGTTACAATTTTCTTTTTGAGGATTAAAGTTTTCTATTACCTGCATAACACATTTTTATCCCTGTGTTTGCCTTAGAATGGGTCTTGCTGACCCAAGAGCACAATACTACGTTATTTGGGGCAATCATTTTGCTGAGGTACCCACATCACTGGCTATGTGGAAGTCAATAAGCAGCTAACTATCTCCATGACTGGAAGCACCAGCTCCTTCTGTTTTCATCCTCTGCATTCATCTCAATCTGCACAAGGTGAATTCACAGCTTTCACCTCCCAGCATTTCATATTGGGGAGCACAGAGGTAAAGAAACCACTGTGATTGCAATTCTTCAAGCAGAGTTGGGAAGGTGTCCTACCTAAAAATCAGATGATCTTCAGATCACCTCTGTTGTGGGGCAAAGAACAGAAGGGTAGGGAAGAGAGATTTGAGCTAGGTAGAAAGCTTCAGTTATTTCACTGCCATTTGGTCATTGCTGAGCTTTGTAGTGGTAACAAAGTTTACAGGTGTAATGTGTGTAACAATCCCAGAGGAAAACTACAATCAAGGTGGTATCTCTAAAGAGACTTCCCACAAAATTCATGCCACTCTAAGCCATCTTGTCCAATCCAAACTTAGTGCCACCAATAATGGCATCAATGTTCATATCCCAATAAAGAGGCCTTAATGATGATTTAGTGTTTCCTCCTACAATGTTATCAAAATTATTTACAGCAATATTTACCTGTTTGAGGTATTTACTGTTTTACATCTCTTTACAGCTGCATCAGGGAAGACTTAAAGTTCTATGTCTCCAAATGCCTCTCAGATATTTAAAAAAACCCTAAAACCACAAATAGTGAACTTAAGTTCTCTTTTCACTTGTTCACTCTCATTCCAGCCAGCATTAATCTGTGTTACTCTTGACACTGTTCTGTTAGGAGGCTTAAAGTGTGACTGCTACTACACTGTACAAGGATAGATGAAAAGGAGAGTAAGGGGAGGAAAAATGGCTCTGTAATGAAAATAAACCCAGCCTTTGATGCAGGCAGAGTTAGGATTAGTAGATTCACACACTCACAGTGACACTGCAGAAGGCAGCTTTATGCATCTGGGCTCACACTGAGATATTTTGCACAAACAGCATCAAAATGTTCACAACTCTGCCTGGAGTTTTTCTCGGTTCTCACTTTATTGTTGTATTCAGCAATGAAACTTAAAGGTGGGAACATGGTGGCTTAAAGGTGGAAATTTAAAGGTGGCTCACAGGAACTATGAGGTTGTCACAGGAACTGGGAAGTGACTAGAGCAGGTAGACAGGTGAGGGAGGCTGGAGAGCTGTGGGAGACAGTGAATCATCTCCAGAAGGAGCAATGAGAAAAACTCCAGCAGGGAAACCATAGCCAGGGTGGGCAGTAATGACATGGAGAAGGAGGCATAACATCAGCAAGGCAGATTAGAAACCATTTGGTCTCAGATATGCTCTGACACCCTTGCTAGCATAAGCAGAATGTTCAGGTGGCTGACAGTGCCTAGGAGCACCCAAAGTTTTCCCACCACAGGGTACATACAGTCCTAACAAAAGCCTAGGGCAGGTTGTTATCAGCTCACCTGCACAAAACATACAAGATGCTCACCAAAAATTAATACTGAGCCCTGAATTTGTAGAATTTTGTGACTTTTCATATTTGGTTTCTTAATCCTAGACTTACTTTTAATTCATATATATATAGTTTGAACCATATGTTCAAGTACAAGTCAGGAAGGCTAAGCAAAGTCACTACAACTTACTGAAAAGTCATACTCTCAGGTTGTCTGCTTTACATTTGGGAACATCTGACACCATCAACCATAGTGTCTTACCAGCAGGGAGTCTTGTCACAGTCCCAGTTGAGCTCCTCTCTGTGAGTAGTCACAGGGCTGATTTATTGGATCTGCCTTTTGGATTGTATTTGCTTTCAAGCCAGCTCAGTTGGAGTTGCACCAACAGAGTGTCTAAGCCTTCACTGTCTTCATGGACCTCAATAAGGAGCAGGTACAATCTCTGGGAATTATGCAGTCAATAACTTGGCTGTTCCAGCTCCCAGTTTAATTGTCTGGGAACTACATGATGGGTAGAGCATTTATAACCCTACCAAACAAACTTTCTATTAAGCAGTCAGCAAGGAAAAAACCAAAACAAACAAACAAACAAAAACCAAACCCCAAAACAAACAAACAAACAAACAAAACTAACAAAACAACAACAACAGCAACCCCTAAGAGAGCTCAGACCTGAACAAAAAATTGTGATCCTCAGTACCTCTGGGCAGTACTGCTTCCTCTGTATCTGTGCCTACTCTTTTAGGATGTGGTGGAGAATTTCTTCCACCTTACTGCTTGCTGCCTTTCTCCTCCCTCTTTCAGACTTGCTCACCTTGCTCATACTTGCTAGTAGCTTTCAGCTATCATTACCCAGGCAGGACTGCTTCACTGCCTGTTACTCTCACGGGAATATCTCCGTTCCTCTGTCTCATTTTGCTGACATTAAGTGGACAATTCAGGTTGCACTGGAAGTGATGGGGAGTTTGTAGAGGGAATGAGTGCACACTGCAGGGCTCCCTGGCTCCCCACAGCCCTGGCTCCCTTTGCAGCCTGGGTTAGAGGTGCTGCCTCACCCAACATGCAGCAAAGAAAAGCTGCACGGAGAACAATTATCTGGCAGCCAGTGTGTGTCCTTTGTGTCAATTACCTTTGAGAAACATGAAGCTATGTCCACATAATTGGGGAAATATGGCACATTGAGTCTTGTTCTGGTCCTACATCACATGTTTGCCTATTTTATCTCTTAAATGCAATTATAACCACACTGGCACATTTGTTTTGTTTTCTCAAACCTGTTTTTCTTGTTATAATAGCATGTGATATATCAACTATTCATTGCAATTAAGAGAAAAAACCCAGTAACCCTGCAAGTAAGTAAGACTGTGCACACATTCCAAGGCTGTGATAACATCACAAGTCATGAGACCTTTTCTTTTTGAGAGTATCATTTTGCCAGAATGACTGGGTGTGGATGCCTTTGGGTTAACAATTAGATTTGTAGGGGTTTTTTGGGCACAACTTTTGATTCCCCTGACTGTGTTTTTAAGATTGAAAGGATGCTTCCTAGTGCTAAATGCAGCATCTAAATGTGACTAATTATACCAGAAACAACCAGTGCCAGTGTTGGTTGGAAGAGCAGTTATGAGAGTGATCATTTCCAGGATCACCCCAGCATGCACATTTTGGTGGTCTGATGGTGTTTAAAACTATTTGTTTTAGAAACTTTCTTTTCAAGGTTCCTTGGAAAGACTTGAAGTGATTGTGCTTCCTTTGATTAAAGATCTGCTCTTTGCTTTCCAGAACAATTCAGAGCAAGGAAATTTGATCTATTTTTGATGACCTCCAAGCTGCAACTCTCATGACATGTACTGATGTATCTCCTAAATAACTGTATCTTCCTACCTTATTCTAAAATGTCTTGAATACCTGATGGATCATGAGATATATTTCAGTGGCTTTATCTCTGCTGAATGCATTCAGGATAGTACCTCCATAATAATTTCAAGGTCTAGCACTTTTTTGTTTAAACTGATGAGGCCTCATTTCAAGCAACATTTCAGTGTTTTTGTCTCCCTTCCTTTTTGGCTTTTCCATGCCAGATATTTTTGTCTTCTTTTCCTGCTGGCTGTTGCATGCCAACTAACTTACTGCTATGGCACAGAATATACCCCATGTGTCAGAAGCATTTTTAACAGAGTCTAAGCTGAATGTTGAATGAAGCCATGCTTTATGTAGAGGAGTTTTAATTATTCTTCGGTCTCTGGAAGTGGAAAGTAAGGCCAGGATGAGGAGGACTGGGTTGTCAGGAAGATAGCTGCAGGGAATCAGAATATATCATTACCTAAGGGAGTGGTATCCTCAGTCTTCATCTACTTTAATTCTCTCACCAGACACATCAAATGACAGTGCTGTAGGGCTTAAAAAAATTGGGGAGAAGCTGGGGCAGCGGATGGCTTATAATGACAGCCTGTCTAAATGTCTGAGTGGCAGACAAGTGGAGAGGAAGAAGTTTGCAGTACAGGGTGGCTAAGGTGGAGTGAAATTGTGTTTGGATTTAATCTGCTTTCTTTCTCTAGATGGGTTTGACAACTGACTAAGCTGGCTAGCTCTACATGAGCTTCACAATGCCGTCTATTAAATTATTTGCTAAGAAAATTGAAATTTGGCAATTGTCACAGTTGGCCAGAACTAATTGTTCCTTCGTTGAACACAACAACTAAGGACTTGAATGACTCCTGCTTTATTGGCAGAAGTGAGAGGCAGTCACAGCCTGATTCCTTTCCACACCTCCTAAAAGGAACCAAGTTAGGAGGCCAGTGCAGGTGGAATTAGTGTCAAGAAAGAAGCTCTCCAAGAGGGAATGTAGCTGCAGTTCTGCCAGTCTCTCTTTCCCATGAAAAAAACATGCTTTTCCATTTCTGTGTCACTGTTCACACATGACAATCTATTTCCTACTCCCTAGGCAAATCTGGCTTGTTCTTCCCTAGCTCGTTTACCTAGTGTGGCACATGCACATATACTTGGCACAATAGCCACAGGTAACCTGGGACAGCCCTGCTGGCCCCACCATGTCCTTGTGCACAGCTGGGAGCCCTGGCACATCCCATGAATTCTCAGGGGACAGGAGGTGTCTCACAAGCCCAGGACTTCCCTGCCCAGACTCGATGATTGCAATGAGCTGACAAGTGAGGGACAGTGTAATGCTACCCCACCACTTCAGCACAGGAGACCTAAGAAACTTTTCCACTTCCTGTGAAAGACAAGATGGAAAAATGAGGAGGGCCCACATGGGAGAGTGGGGCTGCCCTTACTGTGTGTTTCAAAGTTGGGCTTTTAGCTGAGGTAGTCACAAGCCTCCACTAATAGACACAGGTGAGAAATAGGCACTTCCTGAGACACATTCATGCCATCTGAGACAGATCTCTAAATAAGCCAGCCCTGGCAGGTGAATCATCTAGCACTTTCTCCACAGACTAGAGAGGGAAAATCTTCAGGTAACAAAAATTAAGTCAGAGGAGTTCAATATAGATAAAAATAACAATACTATTCCCTAAGTGTTCTTCTAAAGTTGATTTTTTTTTCTTTCCTAATGTTTACTGTTATCTGGAGCCAAACATTTATTTAGTAGTGAAACAGGTCAAACCAGCTATTATAGATCTCTCTCTTGATTAGCAGCAATTTTTGTTACCACATAAGACAACTTATGCACCATTTCCATCCTGTGCCATGATAGCCTTTTAATCAAAGTCTATGCCAGATATCATAGCTCATCACATCCCAGGGGAAGACACAAAGATTTTTCTCTTCCACTCCCTGCTGTTTAAGGAGACAACAAAGAATTGCTCAGACATTAATGTGTCTAGCCATATAAACATAGAGTATGCAGTATTATAAATATGCAGTATGTAGTATATAGACTCTTTGAATTTACACACCACTCCAGATTTCCAAATTACTTACCAGAGATGATCGTCAGGAAATGTTGCCTTGCCAAGAAACTCTTTGTAAAATGCTCACTACCAACAGTGCTAATTTCTGCTCTCCTGGTTACACATCAGCTGACACTGCATCTATTTCCTGAACAGATGTAAGAACACACATGGAGCAAGATCTGCATTTCTTTCCTGGTCTAGGACCACAGTGAAATAATGTCATGCAAGACAAAAAAGAAAAACCAAGAACAGAATGATTTATCCTTCCCTAAATGACCTACAGTCCCAATAATTAAAAAAAAAAAAATAATCAGCAAACAAACAAACAAACACCCCAAAACAATAAGCAGGCACAGAGGAGTACAGGAATAATGTCAGTAACAGACAAGTTATCAGTCAGTACATGTTGGGCTTCAGCAGCCTGGCTAATTCAGCCATCTCATGGAAGAAAAGAGCTTGACTGAGACAAGCTGGCATTCTACAGAGACTTGTAGTGGGCTCCAGAGAACCAAGGCAATTTCTTGAACCCAAGCATGAGGTTCTCTACTCCTTCTCTGAAAAGGTAATGCTCAGCAGAGTGATTAGAAGATGGCATCTTTTGCCCAGAGTAAACATGTCAATTCTCAGCAAAGGATGCAATTTAAAACATATCCTTATCCCCTTGGCAGTGTTATTGCTCAGCTTTGGCAGCTCCTCACTCAGCTGCCTTCCCAAATCCCACCCCAAGACACCAAATTTCCAGCATGCCCATGGATCAGATTTGGATGTTAGAAATACCTACTGGGTGTCTACAACTCAGGAACTGTGACCTTCAGCAGTATAATGTCCAAGTGTCTTTGGCTATGGACCAAAGGAGCTGAAAGGTCTCACAGAAAGAGAAACGGAGAGGCTGTTCACATGTTTTAGCCAGCAACAGCACATCTCTTCTAGGTTGTCATTTTCCAACCTTCAGTGTGCTTGTTGTTCAGTACAGCTCTTTCTAAAGAAATAAAGACTCCAGTTTTAGAACAATATCCATAGAGCATGTGCTACATTAAGATTAAGGGCCAAAGGCACACAGAATTCAGACAATCCAAACTGCTGATGCAATGGGCCCAGGAGGGCTCCCTTGATCAGGAGACCATTGCCAAACAGGGAGGTTTAGCTTTGTAGAGGAAAGGCACAGGAACTATCCTGGCTGTTTTCCATTGTCCCATACTTGCATGTTGGGAAGAAATTTTAGCTCTTTACCCCTCCTCATCAGCCTTACCTGTTCACCTCTTGTGCTTCATGGCCTCTTCCATGGTGGCTCAGACTAGAGGAGTGGGAGAAAGATGCTAATGGCTCATGAAGGGCTCTTTGCTTTTTTTACAGACTCAGTGCAAGGGCTTATTTCCTTCATATCTTGCTTAGTATTAAATCTTTGCAGTAAACAGAGAGCATGGGAATATTTGTCAGAAGCAAACAAAAAGGCTGTAAATATCTCTTTCATATTTAAACAAATATTTGTACATCTACTTATTACCTTTGCTCTGTTTTTAGGTGTGTATTTCTTAGCAGTAACATTTATCTGTGCTGGATTGATTTATTTACATGCTTAGATTTGCATCTCACAGGGGCTCATTGTTGCTCAAGTCAAGGCAAAAGCCAGGAAAAGATGAGGTTATGCTGAAAATATAACTTGTAAATCATCCAAATAGTTTGGTATAGGCTTTTGTGACCTGTGAGTAGCTGCTGGCACTGACTGTGCCTTATGGGAGTTTCATCCTTCTGTCTCAGCCTACCATAAAGGTGGTGCTTGATCTGCCTCAGCCTCCACAACAGCATGACCCAGAGCCACCTTTCAAGGGCAGAATGTGAGGCTTCTTAACTTCAGCCTCTGAGGGAAATCTACATTTCTAGTCCCTTCTGTCTTTCGTCTTTGCAATGAAATGAAATATATATTCTAATAACTAAAAAAATAAATTCTTAGAGCATTCATATATTTCATTCCATATTGCAGTGCCAAAATGTTCAGAACCAGCCCAGGTGTTAAAAAATTATGTTAAAGACTAAGAAAAGCAGAGCCATTGACCAAAAAACTGGTGGGCTAAAGACTGCAAGATGAAAACATTATCAGGGCCCATGTACTAACTTATTAAGGAATTAACAAACTCTGCTCTATTCCGTTCTTTGGTTTGCACAGAATAAACCTTAGAGATTGATACACGTCATACACAAAGGCCTGTTTCTGGCTTAGGGATATAGGGACTGAATTGGCTTTTGTTTGGTTCTAGATCTGAAAACAAACTATTTCAATCAGGAATATTACTCATTTTCTGAGCAGTAGTAAAACTGACCTGCACTCTTAAGTGTGGCATTCAGCTGTGCTCCAGTTCTTCTGAAGTGTAGCTACTCAGTCTTGTGCTGCCGTGTACTCCCTCCTCATTTGTGCTGCACTGGGCTGCACTGTCACCCAGGGCAGAGGACTGACATGGCTTAAATGCCTCTTGCTCCCATTTCTGTCAGAGCACACAGATTTAGGGATGAGCCTCTTCACTTTCTGGAGGGTTCCAATGAAAAGACAATTCATTCACTGGCTGCTGGCCCTCAGCCCTGGATTTGGTCATCCATTTGGGCCAAATTCTCCTTTGGGTATGGTCTAGCCTGCTCCCACAATGCTTTCAGTGACAATCCTGCCCACTGAGCTGAGAGCACAATTTAGCTGTTAAAGATGACAAAATCCTGATGCAAAGTCTTTCTTTTGTTGTTTGTTATCTCCAAAAGAATTTCAGTCTCCCTTACAGCTTATTTTTCTCCAATAAAAACATTTTTGTGGTCTTTACAAAGAACTAAGACCTGTCAAAAGCCTCTGCTAAAAATAGCCCTGTGGAGCATTTAAAGTGTCATTTCTCTTGCATTACTACTTTTAGGTATTATGCTCAACTCAGTAGCATGCATTTTTATGTGTTGTGTTTAGCAACTGCATTTCCTATTGCAGGGGTGACAGTAACCCACACATTTTTAAAAAATACTCTCAAACTTCTATTGGGCAAAAACACTTCCATTGAATCAGTGAAAGTATCTGAGGAGTAAGGCACCATTTGAGAATAGTAAAGATCCTGATATTTAACCCTTCATTACAGCAGTGTCTCTGGAACTGCTGCCATGTACCAAATACATTGCCTAGGATTGTGATTCCAAATTAAGAAACAAACAGTAAATCCTCCCTCATGGGTTACCTGCATGGTCTTACATGTAAATCGACAACAAACAACATATGAATTCTTGGATGAGTATTTTTCAGATACTCATCAGCATTTCAGCATCTCTTATGTCTTTATTCTGTAGAAATAATTAATTAAATACTTAATTTAAAACACTGTGCAGAAATGAAAGTCTGTTGATATGCTCTGCTCTTCCAAGATGCTTAAAATATTGTGTATAGTGGAAAATGGGTTCAGAAATCAGGGGAATGTGAAGTTTAAGATGAGGTACTACCAGCTTAATCTAATCTTTCTGAAGGTTACACACACACACATTTAGACTCATGATAATGTAGTATGCCTTGTTCTAGGGCATCACTTTGTACACACACACAGACACAGAAACATTTGGACTCATGATAATGTGGAATATCTCGTTCTAGGGCATCACTTTGTATGCGCACACACAAACAAATATTTAGACTCATGACAATGTAGCATATCTTGTTCTAGGCCATCACCATGGTCCAGATGTACTATCTGTGTCTTGTTGAAACAACGGTTTTGTTGCTGGTGATTTGTGCTGGCAATGAAAGGGGCTGGAAGGTCAGTAATCTCATGTAGTCCCAAAAACACTCTGCAGGCTGTGCAGGACTCTCAGCTCTTTGCTGTTCACTCCTTGAGGGCCTCGCTGTGGCTGATTCCACATAGGAACACACAGTGGGGGCTGGGACAGATAAGTAACAGGAACAGAGGGAGAGAAGTCATACAGAAGAAAAGGAAGGCAAATGGACATTCTCACAGCATCTGCTGTTGGCTTGTGTATCCATGAGCAGCATGGAAAAAACAGTCCAGTCATTAAATACACACCTGAAATTGATAGGGGGTATCACAAGACTTCTATTCATTCATAACTGTATGTCTCAGGTTTTGAAGTAGAGATGTTATATAACACTAAAATCTTTTCTGCATATTAAGTAATTTTGTAGAAAGCAGATGATCAGCTCTTAAACTTCAGCAGGGCTCTGGCACTATTAAAAAGCTCTTCTTCAAGTGCAAGTGAGGTTTCTTGTCCATTTTAATTGAAGGGAGCAGAACTGCTAAGTGCATCCTATATTTCAGGCAGTGGGGTCTTGCTGAATATGAGTAGAAATTGTGTTATAAAATGGGGATCATGGGATTCCTTTGTTTTAGTAGTCAGCCACTTGTTCTGTCTTGAAGGCGTGCTTTCATTCAAAGATGTTTCAGGGAAAAGAAAGATATTGACTCATTTTTGATGTTCAGGGTGGTTATGTGGGGGCTTTTTCTGTCTTTGAACTAGATTAATTTTGTTGTACATAAGTGGAGGACATGACGTATTTCACTACAAAAGGACAGACAAAAACAGAAACACTTTTGCAAAAGCACTTTAGAGATCACAGAAAAAATGTAATTGTCATAGGGAGTGAAAAGACAGTGATCAAATATCATGACATTTTAAAAAACAGAACTTAATGCACACTTTTTACTTTCTAGATTTTAAATCTGTCCTGCCTCCTCTTCTTCTGCCACTTGGGCTGTAACAAATTCAAGACAAGAAAAATACGTATTATGACTCAGGATGAGCTCTATTCCTACAAATCAACAATTAATCAGAAAGGTACCCCCAAAGGAAAAGAGTTCCTTAGTAAGATTTGTCTCTAGCAGGAACAGTACATTTCTTTTCAGGAGAACCTTTGTAAAGGGAAAGATAAGACTTGAGAGCAAGTTTGGCATCTGGCACTAAATTTTCAGTGCAGAAGACAGGAAGATCTGCACAGAGCTCTGTGGTGTGCAGCCTGCCAGAGCAGTACTTGCTGTGCAGATCAGGAAAGGAGGGCAACAGCTGAGGCTGTATACTAATAACCCAAGTTTCAGCTGAGACTCTGCTATAATACAGGCAGAAATCCCTTTGTCTCCCCTGGCTCTATGAAAACTAGGCATCCTATCCAAACTAGTCATCTTGATTCTTCCCATCTTGTCAATAGTGAGAAAGAGACACTCTGAAAAGTAATTCATCCTTCCTCTTATAGGTATATGCCTTAGGATAACATCATTCATTCTAAAATAAATCTTGAATTGAGACAGGTTACCGTCTTAACACCTTGTCTCTTTCAGAGATTTTAGCAGCTCCCAATTAAAAATAGCAGCACTGTCACAATGGTGGAAGCATTTGTGAAAATACTGAAGAAAAACACCTTTTTTGGCTGCTGAACCTACTTCATGTGAACCTGCCTCAGGATACTGCAAGTCATGGAATACAACAGATTCATAGATAATGTAATAATAATGAATCACAGACTCATAGAAGAAGGTGAGTTGGAAGGGACACATAAGGATCATCAAATCTAACTCCTGGCTCTGCACAGAACCAAAAATTATATTATGTGCCTGAGAGTATTGTCCAAACACTTCTTAAACTCTGGCCAGCTTGGTGCTGTGACCATTTCCAACCTAAATTTTCCTATCCCAGATTGGATGTTTCCAATCTAAACATCTTCAGGCCATTTTCTCTGGTCCTAAGAGTAACTACATCAGTGTCTGTCCCTCTGCCTTACCTCATGAGGATGTTGTAACTGCCATGAAGTCTCCCCTCAGACTCCTCCTCTCCAGGTTGAACAAACTGAGTGATCTCAGCCACTCCTCACACACCTTGTCTTCCAGATCTTGTGCCATCATCCCTCCTTTGGACGCTCTTGAATAGCTTCATATCCTTACGGTGGTATCCAAAACTGCACACAAAATTCAAGGTGAGGCCGCCCCAGTACAGACCAGAGTGGGACAACCCTCTTCTTTGCCCAGCTGTGATGTTGTGCCTGATGCCCCCAAGACACAGCTGGCCATCCTGGCTGCCAGGGCACTGCTGGCTCATGTTTGTGCAAATGCCAGATTTTTTCAGAGCCTACATTCCCTCTATAACTAGCCAAAAGGGAGCAGTGAAGGCCAGTGGGAACAGCAAGCCATTTT
Organism: Cisticola juncidis; assembly: GCA_013400215.1. NCBI lineage: Eukaryota > Metazoa > Chordata > Aves > Passeriformes > Cisticolidae > Cisticola > Cisticola juncidis. The sequence continues at coordinate 394,035 of VXBR01000461.1, read as the reverse complement.
TGCCATGCAGCATGAAAGGGTGGGATGATACTTCTCCAGCTTTTAGTTTCAGAAATTAACATTGTCCAGTAACAGAGTGGATGACAATACAACAGACACAGCAGATTTGCCCAGAAATTCATTAGAGTGGATTACTGTGGTGTGGATTTCACTGCTACACAGATCCCTTTGTTAGGTTTAAGCTGCACACCCCTATATGAGAGGTGTGATCAAATGTTTGTTTTAATTTTTCATCTAAGAATGAAATTGCATGCAGATGTAAATATTCCCTCCTGTTTCTGAAAAATCATCTAACTCTTAGCAGCAGAGGCATATTGCCTCCTCTGACCTGAGTACATACAGAAGATGCATTGTAAGAGAATTTCCCATGAGGTCGTTGTTGCATACACCAGCCATATTTTTTTTAGATGTGTCTATTAACCTAGGTTTGCTCCACTGAAGGCAGTGAAATAATTCCAGCTTTTTACTGGCTCAGAGCAGTGCAGCGTGTGCTGGCTGCAACATTAGCCTTCAGATTGCCTGTTCAAGCAAGTCCCACACCATTAAGCAGGTTTTTTTTACACAACAAACTGCACTACAGAGAGGGTGGAGGTGGCTATGCAGTTAAAGCTCCAGCACTGGTTTAAGGCCTCTTTGTACTATTGTTTAGGAGTTATAAGGGATAAACAGCTATACTAGGGCTGCAGCTCTGGATGACTTGGACTGGGAGTTGGCTTTATTTCCCCTTTTCTTATGAAGTGTGTAGCAAATGAGGGAGCAGTTCCCTATGAGAACAGAGATCCCTCCACAGTGTAACTGTTCACAAAGTCAGAGTCACCCTGAATGAAGAGCACAGTTAGTATGTGGACTACAAAATTCTACTCTCCAGAGTAGAATTCTATTCTGCTGTATAACCTTAACCTGCAATACAAATGCAAAGTGAGCAGCTGAGTGCAATATGTCTTTATATAGGTGTATACCTGGGTGTGGTTGAGTCTTAACTTACTGTTGATATAATCACAAATAAGAAAGAAAAACCGGCATCTGGTGACCCCATAATTTCAGTGGTGCTATAATCAGAACAAGAGAGGTTATTTGGAGAGCTTCAAAGAGCCTTTCCCATTCCAGAGTCAGACCTCTTGCTGATATCTTAATTCCTCACCCAAATAATAATACTGAAGGTTTATTAGTTAATCAATAAGACATGATACAGGGTATTGTTTCCATATGATAATCATACCCTGGAGCATTTTGAGGCATGAGCCTTATGCCTCTAATCAGATTGGGTGAGATTATCTTTTGATAACCACGCCCTTGGGGAATGGCTCATTTCTATTATGAGAAAATTTTATGGTTGGGGAAAATGTGCATTCCTGATGTAGAAAAATGAAAATGGTACCTTAGAATTAGCAGCTATTTCACTGAAGCTGAAAAAAAATCAGATTTAAGTTTGAAATGCTTCAGGGGAATTCCTCACTATCCATGCTATTTCAAGGCAAAAATAACTTTGAAGCAGGTGACATGTTTGGGAGTCACTTTTAGCCTACCATATATATTTTATATATATATATATATATACACTTCAAAGAAGCACATGGGAAAAAATAGTCAATGACAGGTTTGCTGTAGAACTTCAAAACAAAGAAAGGCATTGCCTTGTTTTCTTTAACAACAACAACAACAAACCAACCAACCAAGAAAACCCCCCAAAAATAACAATAAACAACCTAGATGATTAGGTATTGTTTCTGATGTCATATATGCTATACATCCAAACTGAACTTTGTATACATTAGAAACCTATATACAATCATTTTTTGTGTAGTGGTTACTAGTATGAAATTGTGATGTTGCTAAATGTTTCATTTAAAGTAAAGAGAAGAGCACATTGCACTAAAGCAGAAAAGAACCTTTTTCAAATACAATGGTTAGAACTAACAACTGCTCCTGGGTGTGTACATTGACAATGTACTCGTACAGTTTTTATAAACATACTCAGTGTAGACACTGACACATTTTGGAATTATTTTCTATTAGTAGTCATAAGAAATATTAATTACAAAGGTCTCAAATTTGCGTTTAAATGTGATTGCAAAATGCAATTTTTAGGTATTTATGAACAGATGGTTATATGAAATATCTGTGCACTCAATCAATTCATGGCCAGTATTCATGGTTATTATTCAGTGGTTTTGTTGAATAAGAGTAAAATCAATAATAAAAACTTAAATAATAATAATTTCAAAACTTCAGACTCAAGTTAGTATTTTTTTATTATTTATTTGGAGCTATCCTCTGTGTTCCATACACCAGACTGGGAAAGGAAGCCACAAAGGCATGAAAGGCTTAGCCCCAGCTTGTCCAATATACCCATGATAGAGTCAAAGGCAGAATTATTTTCTAAATACAAAGCAAATCTCTACACTATGACTTTATATGGGCCAGAGGGGGCTCAGTCACCAACCTGAGCCAATGTCAGGGGTATTTTTTATGCCAGCTCAGGTGAAAGAGTTCCACTGTGCAAATACACAAATGGCCTTTCTGGTGATCCTCTGAATATGAGCCTTGCTGCAGAAATCAGATAGCACAGGAGGTAGGCTGTGACCTTTCAAAGAAGATCCAGCTGATAAGCCTTCAAAGCAGAGCAACAGCTGTTTTCACAGCCTGTGCTCCTGCTGCCACCATGTTCTTCTGTGCTTACACTCATCCCCTCTCCTTGTTACGGTTTTTCTAAGCTTTGTCTGTATTTTGTAGGTATGTGTGATATTCTCCCATAAAACACAGGAAGATGTTTTTAGATCAGGATGTTTTTTACCCTTCCCTTCATCACACACATCTTTTCCATTTTATTTATTGTCATTATTCTTGGTTAAACTGTCTGTACAGCAGAATAGCATGAGATTTTGTGATCACTTTGAAAAGGGAAAAAGTACTAAAACCATTCAACTAAGCTAGGACCTTTTGTTAAGCTACCAGGACAACACCTTTTTCCTACATATTTCAACATGCACTTAATACAATTTTTGAGGTATTTTGGTTTTTGTGAACAGAGAAGGAGTCATGGGAGATGTGATGGTAGCAAAGCATTCTTTGGCCACAATGATCATGGAATGGTTGAGTTTAAAATTTTCAGAGTAATAAGAAAAAAGCACAATATAGTTTGCTAACCTGGAATTTAGGAGAGAGAATTTCAAGCTGTTCAAGGAGCTGTTTAGCAGAGTACCCTGGGAACCTGCTCTTGAGGCCTTGGGAGTTCATGAATGCTGCTGAGTTCTTAAGAACCACATTTTAGGCACAGGAGCAGGAAAGTCACTGTGTGATAACTCCAGCAAGTGTGGCAGAAGACCAGCTTAGCTGCTGGAGCTCAAGAGGAGAAGGAAACTCTGTGATCTCTGGAAGCAAGGTCAGGCCTCACAGGAAGGCCACAGGCCTGTGCTTTGTAAACATAGGCAGAAGACAGAAAAGCTCAGAGATTAAATTGACCTTTTTATGCCAGGCAATAAAGAGAGTGTTTTTATGTACGTTAACAGCAAAAGGAGGTCTAAAGAAAACATTGGACTGATACTTGTTAAAGGTGGTTGTCTGACTAACAGGATGAAAAAACCAGCAGAGATGCTCAATGAATATTTTTTCTTCAGTCCTTAATAATACTGATTGGGCTACATAGTGCCCTGAGTCAGAGGACCAGGCAGTGGGGACAGTGATTTTCTGTTCCTGGAGACTGATACTGTGAGTGACCAGCTGGATCAGCTGCAAGTTCACAGTCCATGGCACCTGAGGGCTTTGGCCCCACAGTATTGATGGAGACACAGGATATTGTGTCAGAATCCCTCTGGATCATCTGCCAAAGACACTGGAGCCTTTGGAACTCCCAGCTGACTGAAGGCTAACCAATGTTATTCCATTTCATAAGAAGGATATGAGGGAAGAAAACTATGATTTTGTTAGTCTAAGGTCAGTATCTGGAGAAATTATGGAGAAGATAACACTGGCTGCAGTTGAGAGACTTAAATACACTTAAAGAATAATGCAATCATCAGGAAGAATCAACACAGTTTCACAAAAGGAAAGTCCTGTTTTACTGATTTGCTACCCTTCCATAACAAGGCCACCTGCCTAGTGGGTGAAGGAAGGAGGTGGATGTAGTTTTCCTGGATTTAGGGGGAATTAAGGATTTTTGATGGATTAATCTTGGATGAAGGCTCCTGATACTGCCCCTCACAGCATCCCTCTGGATGTCTGTGCAGCTGTGGATGAGCAGGTTCCCAGTGTAGACCTGGCTCAGAGGCAGAGCTCAGCAGGGTGCAGGGACTGGGCTGCATCTGGCTGGGGGCAGCCACCAGCTCTGTTCCTCAGGGTGCAGCTCTGGGCTGGTTCTGTTCCCTGTGTTTGTCAGTGATCTGGATGAGGGGCTGGAATGCACCGTGAGCTGGCTGAGCACTCCAGACTGGACAGGGCTGCTGACTCTGGAGGGACCCTAGCCCTCTGCTATCCTAGAACACTGGGCAATCCTCCATGGCATGGCCTTTAATAACACCCAAAACAGCAGGAAAGGAGTGGCTGTGGGCAGCCCTGCAGGAAGGGCTCTGGGGGTGCTGCTGGGCAGCAGCTCAGGGTGAGCCTGCAGCGTACCCTGGCAGCCCAGAGGGCATCCCAGGAGCCTGGAGCAGGACACTGCCAGCCACAGGAGGGACTGTCCCTGACTCAGGGCTGGGCAGCCTCACCTGGAGTGCTCACTGCAGTTCTGTGCCCCACAGTTTAAGTCTGTGAAGGTCCTTAAGTGCATCCAGAGGAGGGCAACAAAGCTGGTGAGAGGCTGGAGGGCATGTCCATGAGGAACTGTGAGCACTTTGGGCTTCTCTACCTTGTACAGAAAGAACTGGGGGTGCCCTGATTCCTCTCTGCAGTTTCCTGAGCAGGGGAATTGAAGAGGCAAATACTGCCTCTCCCTGTGATCCAGTGACAGGATACATGGGATTGGTATACCATGGAGTCACTCTTTCCATTGCATCCAAGAACTGTAATACCTGACAAATCACAAATTACACTATCAATTCATAATAAACTGTCCATTACACGTGAGAAGGGAACTGCAGTGCCTGCCGAGTTAGCTATGAGGCAGAAGAGGTACAGCAGGAGCTGATCTCATCCCGAAGAAAGACAACTCACATTGTTACACCATGTGAGCTGAGACAGGTATATGGTATATATCTGCTAAGATTCTTCCCACAGCTTTGTAGTTTATACCAGGGATCAGCAAAGGATCACCTTGCACGGCTGCCCACACACTGCTCACAGCCCAGTCTCCTGAGACTGCTTTGACTTCTCCACTTCAACATCCACTGCTTCCTGAAGCAGAAAATGTTTTAGACTTAGCCCATGGAGGGTTTGTCCTGGCAGTTTTCCAGAACTGCTGTTGTACTGGCTGCTGGTGTTGTAAAGGGACAAGGCTGTAATGGAGCCAGAATCTGAGCCACGTATTGTTCAATTAGCTAAATAAATTTGAATTTTTAAAAAGCAAATATGGCAAGCAGATATTTGACAAGAATGTTAAAGTTACACTTGGCATTTATTAGTCCTTAGTCTATTATTCTTTTTATTATTCTTACAAAGTGAATCTTATTATTAGAATATTTTTTTTAATTCCTTGTTTACAGTAATACTAGAAAAAATTAACTTGGGCTTGTTTGTCACATTGACTATTCAGACATGGGGTTTTTCATTCAAGTAATGAAATGCCCCTTAAAATCATTTTTATCAATTAGATATATGAAGCATGGGGCAAATGTCAACATGAGTACTAAAGGCTAACATTTCTATCTAGACTTCACAAATATCTAAAACCACTAGGGATATGGGAAGAATTAAGAAAAAACACAATCTTGCCATTTGGTCCTTAAGTCTCTCTCTGAATTACACGGTCTCAGCTTGTATAGGATGTTTCATATTTCTTACATGAAAATTTCAGTAATACGTACCTGTCCCTCTTAAGCATAAATTAATTTTTTTCCACTAACATCTACTTGCAAAGTGAAAGCACATCTATGTCCCATACTCAGGGGCAGCTGCAACAGCTTGCCCAGGACCATGCCCAGCTGGGTTTTGAGTATCTCCACAGATGGAAATTTCACAACATTTCTGAGAAATCTGATTCAGTGTTTGACAGTAAAAAACCTTTTCTTGTATTCAGATAGATTTCCATGTGTTTCAGTTTGTGCCCACTGCCTCTTGTACTATCACTGAGCACTCAGGAGTGCTCTCCTTCTTCATTCCCTCCCATCAGGTATTTAGACACCTTATTGAGATACACACTGATCCCCTCTGCTCACAGGTACACATTGAGCTATGAAGAACATCCAGGATCAACCCCAGTAGAAAAGTACTGCATGATCTATAACTGCTGCCTGCAAAACCATTTGATTAGAAAAGTGGATTTCTCCCTAGCAATTCCCTAATATTAAAACAATACAGCTTTCCTCGGGGCTGCACTCTTCTACCAGCACTCTCCCAGTTTTTTTTTTTTATTGGGGAAAGACCAAACAATTTCACTTTGAGTATGTAGTTTTCAGACTGTGTTTCTCAATTTTAAAATCATTTTCAAAGCACAGGGGTCTGCCAATAAGCTCTGTGTGAAGATGAGAAGATTGTCTTGTCTCAAATCCAGTCATCCTCAACAGCCATTCTGCATGGTCAAGAAGTGGCACTGGCTTCTGACACAAAAACACAAATGTGTTAGGAACTGGAGCAGACAGACACTCTTTCATTGCATGGGCAAAGGCTGGGTAGAGGACAGGATTTGTCAGCTTGTTTTCTATTCATAGAAAACAGAAAACTGGCATTAAAGGGAAGGTTCTGATACAAAGAAATTTAAATGTCCAAAGAGATTTAAAAATATAAAATCACTAAGACTGAAATGAGAATAGAGAATAATTGTGACAGCTAAAAGCTGAGGAAGTCAAAGCAAAATAGTCAGTTCTGCTTTTTGACATCTGTGTCCCACAAACTCTGTAGCACACTGGTTGGACACATCAGGGTGGCTACTGAGAACATAAAGTATCTTAGAAATTTTCTATTAAAGAGAAGTTCTTTTGTGGCCTTTTATTGTGTTTGGGGTTTTTTGTTTGTTTGTTTGTGTCATTGTTTCATTTTGGTTTGGATATTTTGTTAAATACTTTCCATGCAGGAAGGAAAATTCAAAAGAGTTAAATTGTCCAAAGTAAGTAACTGGACTGGAATGTAGGGTGGTGGGCAGTTTTGTCCCTCAGAGAGGAGATCATGAGCAATAATATTTTCTTACCTTCCTACATTTTTTAATTAAGCTTTTTCATTAAGTTTAAATACCTCCCCTTTTCAGTGTTCACAAAATTTATGAGCACCTATCACAAAGTCACTACTAAGCCTTTTAGGTTAAGATCATTGAATGAGAGAAAACCAGGCTGAAAATTTGGTCACAGTTATTCCAGTAGCCCTCCCCAGGGCTTGAAACCCCAACCTGCTGCAGTGAGTGGCAAAGCTACTCTGACTTGAATTGCCAGGATTTTGCTCAGTCACTCTTAAACACTTCATGGCAGACACTCAATATCTTATTGTGAACTCTACAAGCACACTCTTTACAGCTTCTTAACAACTTAATGCTTTCATTCTCAGAGGAGCATATCATTAATCATTGTCTCCAGACCAGTAAAATCCCACATTGTAATAATTCATTTTTAACCTGTAAAATACAGTATGCCTTTGTCCTAGTGAAATGGACACACAGACAGTAACCCAAGAAATGCAAAGGAAAGAATGTGGTGGTTCTCCTCTCTTGGCCTTCTTTGGTCATTAATGTGTTTGCCATTACCAGGACTGGTGTAATTATTTAGGAATACAAAACAGCACTTTTTACTCTTCACTCTTCACTAAAATGTGGTGTGTGTTTTCCCCAAAATTAAAAAAAAACCACAAAACCAGTAAAAACTTAGGAGATAACTGTAACTCAGAATAAAGATGATCTTCCAGTCCAGCTGTGATCAGCAAAGATTTCATCTGCATTTCCAGTTGAACCTGCAGGATTTAGGTCAGGCATTTCACAGAAAGGAGATATTTCTTTGTGGTAGGATTCAAGGCCCCGCAGAGCTGTGAATACACTAACTGTGGCCAACAAAATTGCAAAGAGAATGAAACCCCTCATCACTTATGGCTGACAGGAAGGATTTGAATTCACTGGTTGCAGATAGAAGAGCACTAAATTTGACTTCATTTTAAAAAATGTTGCTCTATGAAGTATAATTTAGTCAGCTATGTGCATACTTTGAAGCCTCATTTAAAACCCAATCCTTTTTCTCAATGCTATTTTTAGATCACCAAACAAAGATTTCTTAGCATATTAGTAAAAGTATGGCACTCTAATATGTGAAATGTCACTCCAAAAACTTTCCACCTGAGGCTTGTTATTCATGTACTCCACTTGACAGTGAATTGATTATTTTTAATGAAATCATATGTCATATGTTGCAACTGAAAATTTGCAGGAAAGGCAAATATTTTCTTCTAAAAATCTGTTTACTCTCCCCTTTAAATTGTGAAATATTGACATGCTAGGGTTAAATTGTGTTCTGTTTGGATGATACCTGGGTTTTTCCCTCATTCAACCAGCTCAGTGGACAGCCTGGACTTAATGATGTTTTTATTTTTCTTTGATGTTCTTGGGAACCAAAATCAGAAACAGCAAATGTCTTTAAAGAAAGAATTAATTTGAGATCAATATAATGCATTAAACCCCCATATTAGCCAAACAGGCTGTTGAAATAACTGGGAAAATTTAAGCACTGAGACCTACATACACAAGATTTGATGAAGCAGAGTTTTAAGCAGAAGAACTTGATCCAGAGAACAGCCTGGATTCTGCTCTTATCTATTCTACCTGTTATCTCTTGCAGCCTTGGTTAGATGAATTTGAGCAATCAGAATGAGATATAGGCAAGACTGAGATGTTTGAAGTCCCTTTCATTGATGCCACCCTTCATCTACACAGTGTTAATTTTATAAGTTAGCCTCAGCCTCTGGTCTCTAGAATCCCATAAGCACTACCTAAATCCCATCAGATCAGCCTGCAGTGTCACCAGGAGACCCAGAAACTCATGGAGTGACATGTAAGCCTTGCTCAGTGAATGTTCTCCATGCACACCTAACTGAGGCTGACAGAATGAGATCCTTCACTAAATGCAATTGCATTTGTTATCCTTTTCAGACTGCTCTGTTAATCCTTTTCAGATGCTTCTTCTAGTGGTAACTAGGTAACAGGTAACTCACCTACCCAGTCTCAGGCTTACAGCACTTACCTGAAATAAAAAACAACAAGTTCAGATACTTCTTTAGCCACAGTGAGTCCACAAATCTACCTTCACAGAAGGCAGTATAAATGCCCAGGACACAGGTTACAAAGCAAAAAAAGCAAGTTTTAGTGGACAGCTGAGTAGCAAGTACGGGGCATGATTCTGCAGTGGGTCTCAGGTCTCCTCCTGGGAAAAAAAGCCAGAATCTACCTTGTGCTTCAGCTCCAGCTACAAACTCCAAACACATTTGGAGAGGAAGGAGTGAAACAAGCATACACACTTGTTAATTTGAAGGCCAACAATACTCACAATATTCTCACCATGCTTCTTCATATATATTATGCCTTTGTCACCAAAGCATCCTAAATGCCTTCGGTACCAGAGAATTTCTAGCTAGCTGGCTAACTAAGTTCTCCTCTCTGTTTCTGGGATATGTGTGTCACATGCACAAACACAACTCTGCCTAATTTCATGCCAGAAGATATACAAAAACAAGGAATCAATTAAGTTGTAATAGGGGGTAAGAGTTAAAGGAGATCATGGCAACAGTAAAAATGAGGGCTGCAGATGCCTTTATTGTTTCTTCTAGGAAAGCATATAGACACTGTGCCAGCTCTAAAGATATTTGCTCTGATTTAGCAACACAGAACAGAATTTTTTTAAAAAGAAATTAAAATTAAGAAAATTTTAAAAATTAAGAAATTAAATAAATACATTAAGTAGTTAAATAAAATTAAGACATTTCAAAAGCTCTCATCTTTGGTGAGGAGCGCAAGATGAGAGCTTCATGGAAGAATGAAATTTTAGAGATGAATTTAAATGTAACAGAGAATACACTGGATATAACAAGTAGAACACAGAGGTAAGAAAAATGAAAATTACATTTCCCCCTGCTATATGTGTTCATTTGAGCCTAGCTGCTGCTAACCAGAGTCAAGGGCAAACTATCCTGGAAGACTGCAGGTACCGGAGAACATATAATGGATAAAAGCATGGAGATTTACAATACAAAAATTACTGTGGTTTAATTAAACTCCTCTGAAGGCCACATTTTTAACCATTGCACTGTTAATAAAACAACAGGTGCAGATAGTTTTACAGGCAGAATGAGTCACAATGTGGGAGATGGCAGGACCTGGCATGAGCATTTCTGCACAGGGAACGTGGCTGAGAGGCAGGAGGCAGTAGATCTATTTCAGACTGTGCCACTGGCTTGTTTCTGGGTGAATCACAAAGACTCAAATACTCAAAAGCAGATTCTAATTCCAGATGCTTTGCTTTAGATAGTCTGTTTTCAAAAACTCTGGACACCTGCAATTCTCTCTAAAATCAGATGGGATGTTCTCTGGATGAAGAGAAATATCTCAAGCCAAGTTCCGAACTGCTAAGAATGAGGTTTTGTGTTATGGCAAAAATGATCAGCCAGCAAACTGCTGGTATAAGAGCTGCTCTGCTTCCACCTGATTCTTCCATGAGCTTCTTTTGCTTTTCTTGGGATGGTCTGACCTCAGAGAGCCAGAGGCTAAATTGGCAGAAATACTCACTTGTGGGTTTTTACATCTCTACTGGATTAGCTCCTTGAGTCATCCTCCTATGTGGCCTCACAAGCATTAGGGCGTGCAGGGAAGCACAGAGGCAGTAAGGAGAAGTAGAAATTCTCTCTGAGGAAGTCACATTTCAAGGCTAATTTGAACATATACTTCTTATCCTCATTGTTCATTTGTTTCAATCTCCCCATTTGTAAAACTGAGATGAATACAGGTTATTGTAAAACCACAGTAATGGCAGTAAAATGAGGAAGTACAAAGGCTAAGAGCAGCTCCATAGGAATACAAATCTTAAGTACAATGTTCTTACTCTCATGTTTCTTCACTGCATCTGCTGTATTCCTTTCATAGAATCACTTAAGTTGGAAAAGACCTCTAAGATCCCCAAGTCATTCTCACATCTCTCCTTATTAATGCTTTTAAACAGATGTGTTTGTTTAGAATCAAATCTAATTGAAATATGTTGGCTATATAGAAGTTTCAATCAGCCTGCATGTTCAAACTGATCCTGTCAATTTTATCCTATCACTTTTAGTTTCACTTCACCTGCTGTTTCTTGTACCCTGAAACTCTTTAATCAGTGCCTGTAATCAGGGGGTTCTGCTTCCAATTCATCAGCTGGGAGAAGAGGGCTTGCAGCAGGATCACCACTGGTCTGCCAATCCTCTCCACAAGTCACCCACTGAGAGGCATTACTGCTTCAAATACTCAATTAGAGAAGTCTTGGCTCTGCTGGGGAAGGCAGTGGGAGCTTTGCCACTTGCACATAGTGAAGCCAAGATTTCATCTACTCTGCATGCAGTTGCAGTACACACAGGCTCAGGACTTTCAGGCTCATCCATAAAAGGTTACTCCCTGCTTCTAGGTTAACTCAGGAGTTTTTGCAATTATGGACCACCCATTATTTCATTATGACAGACCCCACAGAGGCAGATATGTCAGCATGACTGTGAGAAAAGGATGTTGAACATGAAATCATACTTAGAGCTAAGAGGTGTTGAAAGGTATGATGGGGGGGTTTTCCCATGAATTTCAGACTGAAGAGTACCTGAAGAAGAGCACAGGAAGCTCCAAACTGCATTTGTCAGCAATTAATCATAAAAAAGTACACATGAACTTAGCTTTTACTTTCCACATGAGCAGGCAGTCTCATTATGCAGCTCAGTGGTAACAGCAATAGCAGTAACCAGTTCAGTCATATGCATTTTGATTCATTTTCATATTCCTGTTGCAGCTATTTATAAGCTGATTTATTGACTGAAACACAAAGTAGGACCAATAATTAAAAGTCAGTGATTTGTGATTATATGCCCGTAATGTCCCTATAACCTGTTAATATAGGAAAAATTTGCTGCCTGCTCCAAAACGTATACCATTATCCACAAAATTATGCTTTATTTATATCTGATCATACATGGCTATTAATAAAGATTAATGTCTAAATATTATTCTGAAGTTTGATAATGTCAGGTACAACCACACTGGGGCTTCCTTAGGACCATCTAGCTGAAATTACAGCAATTATTTGTGTATTGAGTACAGTACATTCAGTAAGAATGACTTTCATCACCTGCAAGTGGCCTGCAAGTGGCCTGGATCAGTAACACACATCTAGAATTACCTCTCATAANAAAAAAAAAAAAAAGCTGCAGCATTAAATTGATAAAGTACAAGGACTGTGGCAACAGAAGAAGCAATTTCTTATAGGCACAGAAACAGGGCAGCTTGAGCTGTGAAATGTTATCCTACAAATAGAATTGCAGTATTTTATAAAATAAACGTGGAGAGGGGGAAAGAAAAAAACTCTAACAATCTGTTTTCTTTTGTGTTCACTGTTGAATTCACAATTATATTTTTGTGTGTGGAAAATACTGTATAAAAAATATAAACAATCTCAGTGAGGGTTTTTTTATACTTCTTGTTCATTATGACTTAAAAGTAAAAGCCATAGAAAATGGGTATGATATAGTATTTCTCTTAAAAACAGGGGAAAAAAATCTTGCAACAGTTTTGTTTGCAGATGGTTTGTTACACTTCAGCAATGAAATAAAAACTACTTACTATATGTAAGACACATGCTGTTTGTAGACATTGGTATAATCCTTTTGGCTAAATTTCAAACAACTAATTTTATAATTCCTTAGCCATTTACTCAACACTTGGAACTGTCAATCTGTGGGCAAAGCAGACTATGCTCCATGTTACCTGCACTTAGCAAACAGCTATTAAAAGCAAATATTGACAGAACCTCTCCTTAATGCAAGAGAGAATGTCCACTTCCATTGCTTTATTTTCTGTAAAATAAGGAAGTACTACTTTTGTGAACACAGGAAAGCATCTATATCCATTGATATATCCAAGTTTAAACCAGATTAGGTCCCAAAAAGGAGATCCATAGTGCCAATTCATCCAGGCAGAAATTAATATAAGTCCTTCCACTGACTCCTAAGTGCACTGAATCATGCTGTTAGTCACTATTGCATGAGTTTAAATCTACCCCTAGATGGGTAGTTTCTTCTTATAAATATATATGCTCATACTTTAGTCACTATTGTGGAGTCCTTTTAAAAGTTTTTCCTTATGCTCAATGGAAAATAGGGATTCATCTTTTTAATGAAAACATTTTTCATGTCCAAAAATAGCTAAATTAGAAAAGTTTTTGTGTGCATAAAGAGGTTACTTTTAAAGGGTTGTCATATACTTATTTCCTAGCTTTCTACTTCCATGTCAGATGACTGCAATCAAGTTTAATGGCTGCAATGCTGGTTTTATTCTGGTACAGAAGAATAGAAGGAAAGTAAATTTTTTTCTTATGAATAGTAAAGTACGTATGACAACAAAAGAAAAATTGATCATTGTTCACTAACAAAGGTGAGAGCTGTTCATGAAATCCAAGAGTACCCCTTCCAAGGCAACATCCACTGCATTTTAAGTACTTATCCATGTGAATACCAAATAAAGTGAAGAAGACAAGAATACCATCTAAAGCCAAAAGAAAATATGTGCACTTGTTATGCAGGCATTTCATATACTAGGAACAAGAATAACTTATAGCAACATCTCCCTAGGCTACCTTAAGGATATTCTAAGGCAAGCTGCTGACTTCCAAGAAGAAGAGGACTTAGGCGCCTACAGGAATATTTAAAAAGTATAACTTTATTTAGAAATACTTTCTTTGTGTGGGGCATAGCAGCTTGCAGGGCCAGGTTCTGGACCTGTGTGTTTCCATGGTATTGGACCAGAGGCTGAGTGAGAAGGTACAGGGCACAAGATTTCAGAGAGAGTCTCAAAAACGTTGCCAGTTTACACACAAAGGTACTTTTGGGTGGTACAGTGCTTACAGCTAGCGTGAAGTTTCACAAAACCCACACATACTTCTTGTGAAATAAGCATGGGAAAAGTGAGAGCAAGCCTAAGAAAGATGACCCCACACATCCCAGTTTGCAGCACGGGGTCAGGCAGTGCTTTTGAACTGTTCTGTGGCTCACAACAGCACCCATACCCTGCCCTGAGGAGTGAGGTTGTGAGAGGACTGAGTAACTGCTGAGGGACTTGGAATGGTATCATACTGACAGAGAAAAAATAAGAAACTGGACAGGCAGCCTGATGCTCCTTTACTAGTGAAGTTCTTTCCATGTGCTTTTCTTTATGAGTATGCATGAGAGCACAAAATCCCACCTCCACATCGTGTGACTCCAAGGAGATTTTGTAGCCAGGATGCTGCAGCATTTTTCCCTATTATTGTTATTTGGGATAGCATTCACTTGAGAGACCTTACTACTCTCCTTTATGTGATGTGCAATAATTCATATTTATATAAAGATTTATACACACAATGTTGGTATTAATAAAACTGGCTGTATTACAATTAAGACTTATATATATATATATATATGAGAGAGATTTTTCTTTCCTCATTGGTATTTTTCCCTATGGACAAACAGGTTAACCAAGTATGCATGTTAAAAACTGATTCCCTAATTTCTGCCATATGATCTCAATACACTTTTAATTTCCAGAAGCAATGTAAAGAGCTTTGTGTGTATTTAAAGAGGTTCTCCTGCATGTTTCTTTCTGGTTTACAAATTTCTTTCAAAGAAGAGCAGTCAATACCAAGTAGTTTATAATAAAATGAACAGAGATAAGCAGAGTATCGCTCTGGAAAGAGGCAGGCAAAGAAAATATAAAAATCAATACTGAAAAACAATACATAGAAACATAAAGTTGTGTTTATTTCTGGAGACAAGGAGAGAATCTTTTTTTTACTAAATGTTTATGCTGTGTGAGAAGCAAGCCTGCTTCAGTAATGAATATAGTGCAAATTCATTTTACATTGGAGGAAAAGCATCTGCTGAATGCCATTCTCTTTATTGTGACGACTGCTATATCAGATTTTTAAGATTTTTAAGGTGTCAGGTTTAAGAATATGAAGCACCCACCTGAAGCACCTACATGTGCTTCTGGAGTAATGAGAGGGAGTCACAAAATTTTGTGTGGGAAGACTGTTACATTGCATCATGAGAAGGAGGAGGACAGGAGCAGCACAGCACTTGGGTTTATCTGACTTGTAAATTCATAAGAAGTTGTTTATGAATGATCAACCCATACAACATCCCTTTAGCACTACACAAACAAGAAGGTACTTCCAGAGTTAGAGTTAATTCTTCCCCAAACTGAATGTTTCAGTTCAGTCAAACAAATTTCACCCTTAAACCCTCATTTCTTTCTAGCAGCTGTGGAGCTAGGGATCAGTTGTAGCAGGTAGGCAAGATGAATTCCTTCACCAGTACTTGTTAGAGACACAGCTGAATTAGAAGCACAGAAGAAAAATTCAGTGTATGAAGCAGGGAAAAGTTATCTGTGTGAATAGGATGTGAATCAGGATGGGGATGGGATGGAACAGCATTAGGGACAGAGTCTCTGGAAGGCCCACCTTTAGCTGAAGGTTGGGAAAGGAGTCCATACAGACAAAAGTGAACTTGCAGAGGACAACTGTTTTCTGGCATAGCACCAGAATGCAAGTGACTCTTCTTCAGCCTGTGATGTTGAAGGAGAAGCTGTTGTGAACTTCCACTTCAGCAGCCTTCTCTGACCTCCTCAGTGTCACTGGCAGCCTCCCCCAGCTGCTCAGAAGAGATGAAAAGGCAGGTGGTAGATATTGTGATGCCTAGCAGAGCTAATTCAAATGGGAGCCCCTGATGTTTTTCAGGCTGGGTTACACAAAACACATATTGGGTTACTTTACAGCCTAAATCTGTTCTAAGGGTTGGAAACTGTTGGTGTCAGATTCTGCAGAAGCACCTAAAGTCTAGAGATGTCCCATGGACCACCATCTGAAAATCTTGCTTTACAGTACAACTGCTCCTTATTATTCTTACTGTTTAATAGACTCATATCCTATCTCATCCCCTAAAGGACCTGGATACAGAAGACCTGATGTGTTTCTGTCATATGACAGATTAATTCCATGGCTAGGTTACTGATAGTGTATTTTGACATTACTGCCAAACAAATTTAACAGCCAGCTGCTACCAACACGGCAATTCTTCCCTCCCTCCACCTGCTTTTCATGCCCTGGCACATGGAAAAGGATGTTGGAAAAACCTCTCTGACTCAAGGAAGGAGAACAGTGGTGTGTCCATGGGGAAATGCTAGCACAGTGGTCCTGCCCTTCACCTGGGGCAGCATTTGTCAACACAGCAGTGAAATGGGTCAGAAAGCTAGCCTGTTATAAAAAATAAGATTATTTGAACATTTGTCAGAAGACTGAAAAGCTATGGCAGTTTCAAAGTTTTTAGCCTCCAACATGAAACTGAACTTTGTTGCCTTTAATTCACTTTGGAAGCAGAAAATGTAAAGAGGAATTTGCAAAATATGATTGTCTGCAAAAAGATTAATTCTATAATGCTTATCCCACTTTATTTTATCCTAGTGGTCACAGATAGATGACTTCCAAGTATCCAGCTATTTTGCTGGTAAAAATCTGCTGGCAATCAAATCTAGGAAAGGTGATCTTTTAGCTAGCACCAAGGATTTTGTAAAATATACTTTGATTCTCTGTTTGTAGTTATACAGGGCCTTTCATATGGAAGAATACACAGCTAATATAAACATAAAAATAAAACTCCATATGCTTCCTTAAAATTAATCTAAATAAAAACTGTCCTAAAATACACTCATCTGAATTCCTGCTTTAGGTAAAGTAACTGCCCTGAACTTATGTAATTGTTTGTTTCAGAAAAAAATGGAAATTCTGGGTTCTGATTATAACTCCTAGGAAAGGCTGCAAAGTGTAAGAAATTAGATATTTCAGTCAAGTCCACAAAGAAGACTGTGTCTTCCACAGTCTCTGCACACATTTTCAATATTGGAACAAAAATACAGGGCAAACACTTGGCCCTTATCACTGCATCATGTGCTCTAGGAAGAATAAATCTCAGTCAAATCACAGGAAAAATCACAGTTTCTCTCAGAGGGACACTTCATATTCTTACTCCTATTTCATTAAGAATTCTCCTCTTTCAATTGCTAGACAATGAGCTGTATTTAATAAGCAGGAAACATTTTATTATATATACATTCTTTGTGAAGATGTAGTTCTGTCTGAAAAGTTTTCTGGCCTTCAGAATTAGGAAGGCTAAGCAGTACTGAGAAAAAGAAAGTACACATCCCTTATTTCCTTCTTTATATTTCTTGTATGTTCACTAGATATGTGTTAGATTGGTGTGGCCCAAAAGCAGAGCCACAAAGCTGACACTCCCCAAACTACTTCAGAGATCAGGAATAAGACAGCACTACTGCTCAAGAGAGGCCCTAAGCTCTGGGATCTGATTCCCTCTTTGGTCTGTTAGCCCCTGGATTTAGAAATATTCCAGGCATGCCACATAATTCCTCTTGTCTTGACTTTCAAAGAGGATGAGGCCTGAGACATGGAAGGGCTGGAAACAATGAAGACCAAGGTTGGTGGGGTTTCATAACACTTGTCTCCAGATTTCCTTTGTGGTTTTGTGAGAGATTATGTAAATAGTAGCATCAAGAATGGGAAATTCTGATGAACTGAAGTCTGCACTGCAACCTCAAAAGCTTTCACCAGCTTAGATGCTGACAGATGCTGAGAGCTGGGGATCACTGTTTGTCTTTTACTTGCTCCACAATGAAAATAGTATGAAGGAACCACACAGTATAATTGAACCAAATAAACCAAATAAACACCCTTGCTATATAATACACAAATAGACAAGATATAGCTAGAGGCATGCTGCTTCTCTGGCTGGTTTCTGTCAGCTTCTCTAAACTTATAGCACTATAAGCACTAAGCTGTGTAACTAAAAGGTGCCCCAGTGATTTAGAGAGACACTAGAATATCCTTACACACCACAAAATCAAATTTGTGCTGCAGAAATCAAATCAATCAATAAAAATGAATATAGGCTGTAGAAAGAAAGCAGTCCACTATGTTGTCCTTTTTTTTTTTTAATGAGAAAAAGTTACGTGCAATGTTTCAGGGAATTGTGGTCAATCAGAATAACATTCTCAAATATCACAAATAATAACAGAGAAAGATTCAGACAATAATGCTAAAATAATACTTAAGTGGTCTGGAAGCTGAAATGGTCTCAGCTGTATCTCAGCAGCCTGTGAGGTAATTTAGTGCACTGTATTTGTACTCTAAATGGTGACCAAACAAGTAATAAACAATTATATATATTTTCCCCTCCAAACCAAAATCAAAACAATAAAAACATTTAACATAAGTGCAGTAGTACTAACTGCAAAGACAGACATATCCACATTTTGGCTCCTTTACCTAATGCAAAAAAAAAAAAAACCAAAAAAAACATGACATTAAAGAAGATATAAATGTAGATAGGACTATATACCTCCTAAATAAACTTTGGTCTAACTGTGAATTGTACTAACAGAATTAAATTTCCTCTTATTTTACTACTTTCTGCATAGACATTAAATGAATTCCCTCTGGTATTCACATAGGATAATTCCAAGTGCCTTTAAAATAGCAGTGGTAGATACTATTTTTATCAAGTATTCTTTTATATTACATGATTATAAAATACACATCCTCAAATACAGTATGATAGAACACTGTTCTGTTTTTATATATATTTATATATATATGTGTATATTGTATATTAACATATATGCCTATAGTTATATATTTGCACAGCTCATCACAGACAACAGTGCAGTTCAGTTTTGACTGAGTTACACACCTTGGTATCTGAAGTTTTGGGATTATGCAATTCAATACCCTATTAGACTGTAAAAGTGAAAAATGACAGAAGAGACATCTCTGAAAATAAGTTTGACATTTCCTACCTTGAACATTACTAAAATTAGAGCTTTAATAACACACCAGCACATGCCATTTTATAACACTCTCACTACAGACTTCCCCAGCTAGAAAAGAAGTGGGGCCATGGGAGAACTGAATAAGATGTAGTCAAAGAAATTTCTGTATTGAACATGAATTATATGAGAACAGTAACCAAGGTCAAAGTGCAACCTGCCTACAAGAAAATGTCTCAGAGGTGGTGAATGAAGTGATGCACTCTAATGCAGAAGGTAAATGTCAAAACCTTGTGTGCTTTTCCATAGTTACTGACCACTGAAGTGGCCAACATTTCAAAAAAATGAAAGGACAGATAATGAAAAATTAGTCTTAAGTGAACACTGAACTTAGACCATTTAATGAAATCACTACCTGGTAACATTTGCATTTACTGCATTGCATTGAATATAATTTTTTGTTTTCAATAGATTTTTTCCAATAGATTTTTTCACAGTCTATAGTTAATTGACAGTCATAGTCTTTTAAAAGTTGTTTCCAGAGAACATACTGGAATCAGGACTGAAGATTTCTGAAAAACCATCAGAACTGATTGTGTGTGGCTTATCAACACCTTTAAAGAAGGATTGGTGATTTCTCTCCAAAGGACCAATATCAAGTAAGACCCAAATTCTGCCACATGGCAGCAAAGTGGTGATATTTAATTTACACAATTTTTTCTACCAGTGATATATGTGACTATTATTAATATAGCCATTTCCTATGAAGGAATCAACAAACCCACCATTGTGGCATCCCAGTCCTCAGTTCCAAGATGTTTTATATTTCTCTGGCAACACCAGAATGTTAAAGAGAAAAAATATTATCTGAGAATATCTCCTCACTGATTAGCCACTGCCAGCATTAAGGGATCTTATCTGAATCCCTGATACAGGAGATTGGGACACAACTATTTTGTACTTTTTGAGGAAAGTGCAGTGCAAAAAAGAAGTCCTCCTACATGTTTTACCTGTCTTGATTATGCGCATCTGCTTTAATTTATCTTCTCCCTGAGGCGCAGGCATTTTGTAAAGCACTTGCCCAACATGAAATTCAGCAATCATCTCTCAGCAATTCACACAGCCCTCTCCTCTGCCTTCAACTTTTTTTTTCCTGCAGGTTCTCCAGTGGTGTAAAATGAAAATGCAGCTTCTAAAATAGCCCAACAATTCAATATATTCAAAAAATACTGACTCTCCAAACTGATAGAAACAATGACTTTGTGAGTATATATTTTGCATCATGGTCCTCAATATCGTTTTTGTGAGTGACCAACATGGCCAGGCAGAATTAGACTAGGAATCTTGAATATCCTTCATCTGACCAAGGGTTGATCTTTCCACAGCTTTGAGCAGTTTGTGGAAAACACCAGAATCCACATACCTCACTCTTCTCTGCTCCAAAACAGAGAGAGCAGAATTTCCTATAGAAATGTGAGCAATTAAATAAACAGAAGCACAGAGAAGTTAAACTTCAGGACTGAGTATAAACATACTTGATTGGTTCAAAATATTTTAAGAATGAAAACTAGGGGCGATGCCTCTCCCTGCCTTGAAAACGACTGTGACTAATGTGAAAAATGTTTTGAAATCAGAGCAGGAAAAGTTCTGTCTTCTGGTTTTTTAAACATTTCCTTAGTATATTTGAAGTGAAAGCTCTCCTTTCTCTCCTGTGTGGAGAAAACACATTGCCTCCCTTGATGCATGTCTGATGGCAGCAGGGAAGAAAATGCTTCCCTTTCAAAAGCAAACTGGAGGATAAACCATAAAATTTAAGGACAGAAATGAGGCAAAACTCTGAATGCAAAAATAGTCCTAGTCACGCAGGTGTTTCTTTGTTAATCACAGTTTACTGGCAAGTCTCAGAATCAAGGACATTGTGTCATATTAGGCTGAGGGAGTCTTGAAATGTGAGAGCAGTATCCACATGACATAAAAGGCTGTGCTGAATCATAGTCTTCAAACACGTTATGAAACACTTCCACACAAAAAGGATATCATAGCCCTTGGCTTTCTCCAGCAAACATTATATAATGTGTACAATACCAGAACAATCAGCTTGGAGAGGTGTGACACAGAGCATGAACACCTACCTCATCATCCAAGCTAGATGAAAGATATCCTGGTTGGGAAATAAGGTGAAACAGACTCACAAAAAAGTCCTTAATCTGGAGGATCAGTACACAATGTAACACATTATTGACTAAGGCTGTTTCAAAAGCAATAGTGATAAAATTAGGTTTTTTAATTGAAAATAAATCTACGTATAGGAGTTTTTAAAATTTCTTTTGGTGCCAAAAGAAAATTGGCAAATTTTCTTTTGCCAAAAATAAATTTCTTTTGGTGCCACCATCAACAGGCATTGCTGCCATGACAAGCACTGTTTTCAGTTTAACAGAATATTCCCTAAATAGGTGATGTCCCTTGTGGCCACCTCCTCTACATGCTGTTTGATTCTGGCTATGAGATTTCTTTGAACCTTTGAGCTTTTTATAGAATCATTGTTTCCCCATAAAAGGGTCCTTTTGAGATATGTAAACCTGTCCTACCCTTTAATAAATAAGTGTTCACATATATTAGGCCATAAACAAGGCTCTTCAGCAGATGTAAATAATAAATATTTCCTAAATATTTCAACCCATCCTGGACAAATTCTTTCATTATCAGAAAATATAATCAAACCTCGTAGTTATCTTTAACTCTTCTGGCTATAAGCTCATCTGCTTTCTTGTCTTATCTTCTGTAATTCTTACCTTCTGCTATAGAATAAGAATTAATGCTTAGTTTTCCAATTCTTGATATATATTATTTCCAAAACAGTGACTTTATTCTTTTCTCTATATGAGTTTTTTAAGATTGCATAATTTAATTTTTGATTTCGGGACATCTAGTAAAACTTCTTTAAAAATTTCTAAAATAATTCATACTTTCCCTGTTCCTTTTAATAAGTTATTTATTTTTTAATTATATAACATTTTTATTTAATTTATTTAATTTATTTTATTTAATTTATAACATTTTTAATGCGAGAAGAAGATATGCAACACAATTTAGGAAAGATACATATTGCACAACACTTTCTTTTAAACAAAAGAAATTCTGTAAGCAAAAGAAATTGCTTAAAGTAGGGCTCATTAGAGGTAAAGGAATGGTAGGTGGCAACATTTAGTAATGAAAAATAAAGTTAAAATTTTCCTAGTTGAACGGATTAGCCTTGATAATCTGGGTTTTAAAATTTTCTTTGTTACTAAGTCTGGCACAAAAAGTAAAGCCTTGATGACAAAATTAGGTATGTGGTGTATTGTGTTCAGCTCTACACTCCCTTGTCCAAGTGAGATAAGGAGATCAAAGCAAGCCCAGCAAATGCATACAAAGATCATTCGGGGCTTGGAGTATTTGTCATGTGAAGCAAGGATGCACAAGCCAGCACAGATCAGCCTGGGGAGGAGAATGCCCCGAGGGATCTCACCAGCCTGTACAGACACCTGACCAGGGAGGAACAGGAGGGGTGAAGAGAAGGTGCAGCCAGACTTCTCCCACTGGTGCCCAAAGAAAGGACCAGCAGCAATGAACATGAACCAGGAAATTCCATTCTAATGTAAGAAAACCATTTCTTACTGCAAGGGCAAACAAACACTGGAACAGATTACCCAGGGAGGTTGTGGAGTCTGCACCCTTGGAATGCTGAAAACTTTGCTGGGTATGGTCTTGAGCATCTTGTTTTAGGTGACTCTTCTCAAGGTGGACTAGATGATCTTGAGATCCTTACAACCTCAACCATTCTGTGATTCTGAGAACATGAGGATGATGTTGGCATAGAAACCAACCAACCCTTATAAACTAGTCATAAACAAATTAAATCAGATATTTAAATGTCAAAAACCTTCAAAATAAAGAAATTCTGCAGAAACAGAATTTTCCTCCTAGTTTAGAGGTTGAATTTGCTGAGTTATCAAAAGTATTGGAAGACAGTTTCACATATTTGCTTGTAGTAAAACTAATCCACTCAGAAGATAATTTCTAGTTTTCATTTTCAAAACTAGGATTTTTAGAGCATGAAGAATATACAGATATTTCATACATCGTTGTCTAGCCCCAGTCTGAATTGTTTGCCTCCCCTAAAGACCTACCAGCATTAATGCATATGTAATTGTTCCCTCACCCAGTTCTGTTAAATTATACAGTTAATCTTAAAAAGATCCTAAATAGGTTATGTCAAGCAAGTTTCTAAACCAGAAAATTTCAACAGAACTGCCAGGGAGCAATTACAAACATAAGTCCAGATGGGTGGTGGTCCCTCACACAAAAGCTTTGGTTAGTAATTCTGGGGACCAGCTTATTGATTTGCAGCAGCTACAGCCAGAAGAGTTCACCTTACCATGGCAAAAATTACAGGTGTGGATCTTAATTTCTTTCTCTAGACATCAAAGGAAGGCAATTGAGATTAAATAGAGATCTAGTTGGAAAACCAAGCTTTATTAGGGCCCCAAGTTCATCTCCAGGAACTGTGGTCTTACCTCAAGCACTGTTCAAAGTTTTGCACACCTCAATATCTGAAAAACATCAAACCATTAGAGTATGTCCAGAGGAGAGTGGCCATGATGGTGAAAAATCCTGAGGATAAAACTTGAAAGAAGCAGCTATGTTTACTTGGCTTCTTTGGCTTGAAGAAGACAAAGGTGAGGGGTAACCTCCTGGCAGCACACAGCTTCCTCCAGGAGAGCAGTGGAGTGGGCAGTCCTGATCTCCTCTCTCTGGTCCCAGAGACAGGACACAACAAATTGGAACCAAGCTGCATTAAGGAAAAGTTCAGATTGGACATTAGGGAATGGTTCTCAACTGAGAGGATGGCCAGTCATTGCAATAAACTCCCTAGGGAAATGATCATGACAAAGAGCCTACCAGAGTTCAAGGAGCGTATGGATGGTGCTTTTAGTCATCACTGGGTTTAGTTTTAAGCAGTCCTGTGAGAAGCAGGGAGTTGGGCTTGATGATTCTGTGAGCTTCCTTCCAGTATTCTTGTTTCTGTGACTCTATGATTTATCTGCCTAAGGCTTAAGCTCATCACTGGCCTCATGCAGCTCTGTGACCTTGACTCAGAGGTGTGCCTAGAAAGAGTGGTATGAGAAAAAGCTGTAGGTGGTGGGGCTCTGTCCACTTTTACTGTAGAGCTGCTTCTGAGCTCAGGCTCTTGCCCTCAGTCCCTGCTTTTGCTTGGTCTTCCACCTTCCAGCCTCTTAGTTCAGATCCTGACCTAATCACTTGATATTCTGTCATATCTTGGACTGTCTCTCACCACAGGCTTGCCTGGTGGTCAGGTCTGAGAGCTGAGCCCTGATGCCATCCCTAGACCTGCTCTGCCCTTCGTGCTCAGGCACTGTGGGACTCCACCCCTGCCAGTCCTGCCTGCCTTCACCCCTGGCCTGCCTGCCCTCAAAGTGTCTTGCCCTTGCTGCTTCCTGCTCAGTTCTGCAGGGATATGAATCCAGTGAAATGAATGAGGATACAGAATAAATCCCTATGCTAGTCCTGTGGGTAGAGCTCTTAAAAAAGAGGAGCACAGCAAGGAATACCTCCATCTTTAAAAGCATAGCTGGCCTCTTACATAGAACTTCTGCTACTAAGAGAGTCAGATGAGCATTTGATTCTACTGCTCTTCTATGCCTTAGAATGGAGAAGCAATTGAGGGACAAGCACCTGATTTTTTTTCAGTGTGAAACGTCCTTTCAGCAGCTTTCAGCTGTCTAAATTTTGTAAGCTATTCAGTCAAGCTTGTTCTAAACAAATCAGATACATGCTACGTATTTTGTGACAATCTAAGTTACACAACTTTAGTTGGTTGTTTTATCTTAGTGATGCTATTCTAAAAGTATACTCCATATGTTTGAAACTTAAGAGTGGACCTGGCATTGGCAAGGACAGAGAAGCTGACACCTAACCAAACTGATAAGTGTGTCATGAACAATTCAGTTTCAAGGACATCCATTTTCACATTGCAAAACTGATCCCCACTGTTACGATGAAGTTAAATTTATGTCCATGAGATTTCTCAGCTGTGAAGGCTCTTGTAAGAACAATATTTCCTATAATCTGAAGAAGAAATAAATGACTATAAATTCCATGGTAGTGAAATCACTTTTCTGATTATCTTTCGAGCATGTAGTATAATTTAAGCATGTGATCCTGAGTCTGAGGCACTTCAGACAACAAAATCAGCATCAAGACTGGCTGATAATTAGATATTCTAATTGTGGTGATGTTTCTTTATGTTTAATCATTCTTCTTTGTTAAGAATGAGCTGAAAAGCTTTTAGCTTTAGGTGTTTTGATTCTAGCATGAAAACTACGTAAGGGAACATATTAGGATTTTCTTTTTGTTTTGCTAAAGACTCCTTTGCTAACAAGCAGAAGGCGAGAGGGATATACAGCTAATGCTACAGATTGCTAAAGTGTTCCATTTCATAGAGCTAAGAATTCATATAAGGTACAGACTCCCACGTCCACTGACAACAGTTTCTTGCCATATAAGATAGAACAGGAAGCAGCCCACAATGCTGGCTGTCTTTCAGATCTCAGTGACTCATGCATATACTACTTTTCTAAATTAACTTAACTCTGAAATAGGCCCCTCATTATCAATACTGAGGTCTTACACAGCATCTTGCAGCATCAGAGACATCTCAATACTTTATAAAAAGTGTAAACTTTATACACACACATAAAGAAAAAAAAGATTCTGCCATGTTCAGATGGGAAATGACAGCTATAAAACACACAGGAAAAATGTACCATAAAGTCTAGTTGACCAAAAAATAAAAAGGAGTTAGAATTAGGGTGCCTTGCTATTACAGCTGTGCTGATTCATTAAAGTGTATCCTATCATGACAGTTTTCAACTTCACTTTTACCCTGGATTACCTGGTGCCCTGAAAAAAGGAAATCAAAATCACTAGAGGTGTGAACAGGAAATTCATTGAGGAAAATGTATTATTTGAACTTGAATCTAGCAAAGACATTGGAAGAGCTGTGAGATGTACTCTGACTACGTAATGAACACCTCAGAGTACTGAAACAATAAACAGTACAATTATTATCATTACTGAAGTATCAGGAACACATTCTTACGAAATATGCAGATCATGATGATTCAAGAAAATAGATTGTTGCAGACACTGCCCTGGGACATTTTCTCAACTCCGTAACTCACAGTTACAGACTGTGACCTGCAGAAAGCAGCTCCAACACTCAATGAAACAATATTGTTACTTCTTACTGCTCTTGGAAAGAAACTCTGAAAACAATAACTGTGCTCAGCTCTCCCATGAAATGTGGTAGTTAGGCAGAAGTGTGGATTATTTTTCTCTAGTTCTCAGAACATACAAAGGACTTATGTATACTCTAGGTGTCTTACCTTAGAATGTATGTCAATCAGGTTAAAAAAGGATGTCATTCTAGACTTAAATGTCAACCACTCTTCTCAATTTTTTCTTGTCAGCTGAAGAAGCCACAAAAATTAACTCAGTTGTGCACAGTTTTGAGATGTCTAGCTGCACACTAGAAATACCAACATCTATAAACAGGAATAGGGTTAGAACATAAATAGAAGAAGTTTTAGAAATGAAACCCTACTCCTTGAACTTGAAAATTTGAACTTGTATTTAAAACCCTTACTTGCACATGGCTTTATAACAGACATAAATTGCTTGCTAAACCCAAGCCTCTACAAAATCAAGGAAAACCTGAATCCCAGTTCAATTAATAGTCATGCTAACATTGCTTTATTTTATTTAAGAAGTATTTTAAGAAGGTGAATAAATATTAGCACCTGCAATACACGGAGTTGATTCACTGGAAGATATACTGTTTGGTTTGTATTCCTTGCACTTCAATTTGGCATTTCACTGAAGTGTTTAATCCTCAGTCCTTAGGGCCCTCCATGACCTGTGAGCATAAGCAGGCAGCTTCAGAGGATGACTTGCATTGTGGAGGGCCTGAATTACTGTTCAGAGGTACCAATCTTTCTCCAGTGCTTTTCAATTTTGTTGAAATGGAGATGAAGCTTTTGTGGAGATGGCTAAAATTTTCCAGATCAACCCAGGCCTAATGTCACAGCTGGCATATTATCCCATTTCTAATCTGACCTGCTACACTAAACTACCTCTGGGAAAAGGTCTGAGGATTTATAAAGCTGTATTGATAATGATTTTTTCTCTCCTTCCCTTTAATATAATCCAGAATTCTAAAAGTTAGTTAATACCTGCACCAGTCATGACCATAACAGAGTGCAGTAATAATCCAGGAGATCAAAAGATCCCTACCATTTGAATAGCTTCTTTTTCTATCTTGGACAATTCTTTTTCCCTTTTGAACTGCAATAAGACCTGCAATAGGAACAAGTGAAGGCTAGAGTAAGGCAAGATACACTTTAGTTCTTCAATTATATTATTCATTAAACTGTAATAAAAAAAATGTTGTAAAAAATCCTGATGTCTAGGTGGACATCAATGACTCCACCTAGAGCACAGAAGCGTTTGATCATTCTTTAATTAAATATTAGAAAAATGTACTTCTATGTTCTATTACCTTCTTAATATACAAAAGCATGCAGCATGTTAACCTTTGGGTCATGTCCTGCCCTTGAATATCTATAGGAGTAGAACAATTTACAAGGGCTGTTTGGAGTGAATTTAGTACTGCAGCAGCATTAGTCACGATTTCCACTCCTTTCATTTTGGATACTCAGATCTAACTGTTGGGAATGATACCCAAAATAAAAATATTTGGAGTTGATCATGCAGTTTACAGAATAAAGACAGACTGCAAAACCACTTCAACATGAAACACCAAAGTTCTTAAAGATTTGTAGCAGAAAAAGGATCCTTAATGCCCAGTGCTGCAAAGGAGTTTTGTTGGTTTAATTACAGTTGTAAAAACCAGAATATTTATTGGCTGGCACATACTGTGAATGTCTCATATATGGTCAAAAAACTGCCAAATAATCTTTTACATTTTAGCTATTCAACAGGCTGGAGAAAAATATAAAGTCTTTTTACTATTTAACCACATATTAAAACTCCTAAAAAACCTCCTAAAAATTCTTGTGCAATGGTAGAAGAATTCCACTAGCTCTTCTAGAAACAGAGATACTCAGCAACTGGACTACACCATGCCCAGGACATTAATAAGTACACATAAGGATTACTGGAGAATTCATGCTGTATATATATAAAATCTTCAAGGAACTAACTTATTCTCAGACTGTACAAATGAGAGAAGGGTTGCTAGAGATTACACTGAGGGAAATATTTAGCAGCTTCCTTATACAGAAAGATTCTGGGCTACTGATACATGTCAACACATTTGAGTGAAATGAATACATTTACTCAAAGCTTGTCTTCACCACACACAACCAAACACTTCACAGACCCTTTAGTCACTGTTGGTGTGAGAAGGGCTTTGCTTTCATGCAAGTAACTCTCCCATTTTCCATGCCTGTATTGCATTCCCAGCATTGTATCTTATTTTATTACTTCTGGATTTTTGGAGTGCTGTTTCCATTTCCCTGTCCACTCCCTCTTTGTGATCTTTGATCAGTGGATCCTTCCCTGACAGATACAAAATTAATGACTGTCTTAAAATACGCACAGACACATACATGACTATAAATAACAGAACAGGGTTATTTAAAGGAATTCCAGATTGGATGTAAAAGAAAGTGCAGATTTGCAAAGTAGCAATTCAGTGACAAAACTATGGCATACATGAACACATGTTTAATGTGGTCTTTTAAAGTACTCTGATGGGGTACTAAGGGTTGTGATGTTTTGTGCAAGTTGTAGTTAATTCTGAAATTTCTGTTCTCTCTGACTTCCTACAGTACAACAGCTAATAAATTCAAAAAACCAAAACAAGTATCCTGATCTACCATAGTCTCATGGTTGAATTATTCTGAATTTGGTAAAGTGCAAGCACAAATGAAGCCTCTCCATCTGGTAGTATTCCCATAAACCTCTTCATTCCTATTAAAGACGCACTGCAGCTTTCAGTCAAGGTGGTAGTGTGGGCCTGTCTTCTCTACCGAGCCATGTGTTTTCACAGATTTTAAAAGGAGCAAAATTATTATGTACAAGGCTTCTATTATTTTGCCAATATAACCAGACAATAGCTTCACAAGCTGTTAGGGGGAGAAGGACAGCAGGAGAAGTAATTACATGAGATCTGTTTTCTAGGAAAAGTGAATTTAAAATCCCTGCCTTTTTTTCTTCCCTGCCACAATGAATTAGGTACTTTTCCTCTTTAAAACAATAAGGCAGAGAAAACACTGAAAGACAGACAGATGAGACATTTTCTATTATGTGAAAGACTGGAACGGGAAATTAATTTTGCAGTGGTTATATTAAAAAGCTTGTATATAGCTGCTGACTAAGTCAGTGCTTATTTTGGAAGGTGTATCTGTATCTGTCAGATGAATCTGACATTCAGGCATCAGAAATGTAACTGTGTCCCCTCTAGTTGAATATGCAATTTTACCAGAAATAGGTTATACTTACATAAAAGCCCACCCACTCTTAACTTAGCTACACAGCACGCAGAAACTTCTTATTATGATACCATTTGATACATCTCAGAAACAGTATCTAAGATTCAGTAAATTGATATTGTTATATTTCCCCAAGATTTACAAACTACAGGCCAAACTGGGACCCATGACTTCTCTAAGAGTTTTAATGCTCACATAAACAGCTGAGTAACACAGGTACAGAAACACATGTACAGATAGCTCCCAAAGATCTTGGAGTCTTTGGAGGTCCTGGACTGGAAGCTAGCCAACATTATTCCAATTTACAAAAAGGGCACGAGGGAAGATCCAGGAAGACTTGTTGGTACAATCCCAGTACCTGGAAAAATTATGGTGAAGATCATACTGGCTGCAGTTGAAAGGCTCTTAAAGAAAAATGCAATCATCAGGCAGAATCAACAAAGTTTCACAAAAGGAAAGTCCTCTTTGACTGATTTGATATCCTTCTAAAACAACGTCACCTGTCAGGTGGGTGAAGGGAAGGATGTGGTTTTCCTGGATTTAGGAAGGATTAAGGATTCTTAATGGATTGTGTTTTGATTAAGCCTTCTGATACTGTCCCTCACAGCACCCTTCTGAACTTGTTGTCAAACAGGGGTTCCCAGTGTGCTGGGGGGAGCCTGGCTGAGGGGCAGAGCTCAGCAGGGTGCAGGGACTGGGCTGCATCTGGCTGGGAAGCAGCCACCAGCCCTGTTCCTCAGGGTGCAGCTTTCAACAACATGCTGCAGCTTCTGGTCTGCCCTGAAGCGGCCAGGCAGTTGTACCAGATAACAATTGGATGTACCTTTCAAAGGAACTCTCCTCTCCTCTCCTCTCCTCTCCTCTCCTCTCCTCTCCT
>VXBR01000461.1:248913-361557 GCA_013400215.1 Cisticola juncidis | reverse complement strand
GGGCCGCAGGTGAGGCAGTGCCGGGCGCGGCGGGCGCGGGGCTCGGGGGGAGGCGGCCGAGCCTTTGGCTGCGGTGGGTTCGGCTGCCGGGCCGGCGCCGCTTCAGTTCCCAAAGCACTGCCGGGCTCCCCCGCCTCCTGCTGAACCTGCAGAGAGAAACCGCCCGGGCTGGCTTTCCTGCACTTCCAGAGAACCACAAACCTCTTTTTCCGTTTAGCAATGTATTGCTGGTAGCATTTGCAGCTCTGTTGGATTAAATACCTAATTACTCTGTAAACACGAAACTTTAACGTAGGATCAATGCTTTCCATTACGCTTTCACATGCTGTGCCCTGCTTTTAACTTCTAGCAAAACTGGTCTTGCCCTTTGATAGTGAACAATGATAACTTACATGAGAATGGTACTTGGTGTCACAGAATCGTTAGGGTTGGAAGGGACCCCTGGGGATCACCCAGTCCAAGGCAGGGTGTCACCTAGAGCAGGTGACGCCAGAACCTGTCACCGTGAGCTTTGCGCATCTCCAGGAGACTCCATGACCTCCCTGGGCAGCCCATCCCAGTGCTCAGCCACCCTCAGTGTAAAGTTGTTCTTCCCCATGTGAAGGTGGAACTTCCCTGTTTTGTTCCTGTGTATGTGTGCTTTCATTCTGCTGAGTATTCAGATTGTTTGTTTTTTAATATTCCACAGGGTTTTCCCAATAAGAAGACAGGAAAGATGTTTGATATTAAGGCTTGGGCTGAGTACGTCGTGGAGTGGGCTGCCAAGGACCCCTACGGCTTTCTCACCACCGTGATCTTGGCTCTCACGCCGCTCTTTGTAATCAGCGCGGCGCTGTCATGGAAGCTTGCAAAAATGATTGAGGCCCGGGAACGAGAGCAAAAGAAGAAACAGAAACGCCAGGAGAACATTGCAAAAGCCAAACGAACAAAGAAGGATTAAATCGGCAAAAACGGCCAGAATACACTGGCTAAGAATCCACTTTTAAAATGAAACACTTGTACGTTTTGTGTTGTAACTGTCCTTTGATACTTGATCCTGTTATTTCTTGAAGTATGAAATTTAATACTTCCAGTGTATTTTTTTTCCTGCTGATTTATGTTTAAAATTTGCCCAAGTGACAGTTGCTAGAGTAATTAAATTCACTACTTGTATCCTAGTGCAGGTTGCTTTTCTAAATTTGCGTGTTAAATTAAAAAATTAACCTCTTGGGTGGCTCTGGAGGTAGATTATTTTTTTTCTCTTAGCTGAGCTATGACTTAACAAGTGTCTTTAAAATGTCAAGTTTAGGGGAAAATGTGAATAATAAACTGGATTACAGAAATGCAAGTTTTGGCATGCCCTGAGCAGGGCTGTAGAGTCAAGCTAGCTGTAGCATTAGATAGCAGACACAACTGATTTCCTTTAAGGTCACTGCACATGGCTGTGTGTGCCCACAGGCTGCTGCAGTGTCTTTGATGGTGGTGCTTGTCTGCAGAAGTATCCTACCTTAGCTTTTCCTGTTTCCTGAACTACAAGCCATCAACAGCCTTTAACTTCAGTCCAAGTTCTAGGAAACTGATTGCTTGTTCTTATTCACTTCATTTCTCTTACGGTACTCGTGTTCTATAAAATACAGTACTGTTGTCTGGTCTTCCCTAACAATCATCTGAATCTCCACCTGTAACTAATTTGTTCTTGCCTTCATAAACTCTTTATGCCTCAAAGAATAGCCATAAATGGGGTGAGACCAAAGACCCAGGTGGCCTGGTGTTCTGAGTCCCAGAGACCTAGAGCAGATAGCTGTGCAAGGATGATGCACAAGCTGGTGGCAGTAGTTCTGCTTGCTAACCTGCTGGCTACCTTTGACCTAAAACTTAAATTTAGGCAGGACTTTTGTTCTCATGGCCCTTGAAACTCTGCTGCCTTAGAGGTTGCAGGATGCTGACATAGTCAAAGAAGTCAGGTTTGTGTTGTAAATAGATCAAAATTATTTAACCTTATTTCCAGTTAATGTCTTCTTTACAGAACTGATTGATTTTTCAAAGCCTAATTTTTTAATAACAGTCTGTGGTGGCCTCTACATAGTCTAGTTCAAAAGAGCTTGTAGCAGTCATTAAGATTTTACATTTTGCATATTTCTAAACAGCAGCACAGAGTTGTGCATTCTAGCAGCTACTCTTTGATCAAGTTTAAAAATAAAACCTTAAAATAATACCATTGTTCAAATGAAGAGACCTATAGAGCTGGCTGACACCAAGGGGGATCAGAAGTGGGGAGTCTAACTGAAATTACTTTTAAGTAAATGTGAAGTTGATCCCCTTTCAATTTTGTTGGTGAAAGCAAGCATTATTAGAATTTGGGCATTTTATAAATATGTGAGATTAAGTCTCCATGTTTTGTATGAAGTGTTGTCAAATATGTATGTGTTTGACCTTTGATACCTACATCGCTTGAAACACAGGGAGGAGAACTGATGAGGGATATACTCCATAAATAAATTTGATACTTTTTGAAAAAAAAAAAAAGTGTGGTCTTTATTTTTGTTTGAGGTTCTCAACTATCATCTCTAAGCAAATAATCTGCACATTTTATCTATCTAAACTATGGCCAAAATTATCTCATCATCTGGGGAAGTTCACACATACACCAGGAATAAAAACTAATTTTTTAAAATATTCATGACAGTCCCTTGTCCCAGACCTAGTGTAATTTTCCAGCAGATTTATCAAGTACTTCCAGCTTCTGTTGTAGCACTTATATATAGTTTAACTGATTTTACCCTGTGCAAATTGCAAATCAAACATTCAAATATGTTGACTGTTTTTAAGTTACAAGAATATCCCTATGATGAGTACAGAGCATAATCAGTAGTGTTGTGGTGATTTCTGTTCATGAAATCAACTGTTCTGTCTGCTTGCCAGCAGAAAGCATGCTGGCACTGCCAAGGGATTTATTCTGAAGAGACACCTTGGCACGGTTTGGGAAAATATAAGTGTACTGACTACAGTTCTTGTATCAAGAACAGTTTTGAAACTAAATTAGTCTTCAAGTAAAAAATCAATTTATACTTTTAAGAAAATTCAGATAGTCTTTTACCTATGAATTCAAGAGAAATTGATGAACAGCAACTGTCAAAACCAAACTTCCCTATTTTTCACTAAATACAAACACTTCACAATACTTTGTTATGATTAAGCCCATTTGAATAGTTCTGCAAAAGTAACTGAAACTGCTTTAATATTACTTTATTGCACTCTTGTATATAACAATTAAGTATGTCATCTGTTAAAATATTTATCCATTAGCAATATCTGTCCATTAAATTG
Source organism: Cisticola juncidis (assembly GCA_013400215.1). Classification (NCBI taxonomy): domain Eukaryota; kingdom Metazoa; phylum Chordata; class Aves; order Passeriformes; family Cisticolidae; genus Cisticola; species Cisticola juncidis. The sequence goes on along the minus strand of VXBR01000461.1, from coordinate 358,251 downwards.
CTTATTTCTTTTGACTATTGCCACTGCCTGGTGGCACCCAGGCACCTGGCTGGAAGGTGTTTGCAGTGCTTGTAGGGTCTTGTGAGGGCTCCTGCTTTCCATAGTAAGGGGCAGAGGCGTGGCCTTTAACCTGAATATGACTTGGTTCAGCAACAAGTCCTTCCTCATACTCCTTGGCCTGAAGCAGTTTATCCTTTTCAGTTACATCCTTGACTTTCTGTTTCATTTCTTCTCTGTTATTTTCATTCCTGAGAATCTCCTATGAACACAGTAGAAAGACGATTAGGTAAGTCAGAAGCAAATGCAATACACAGTGTTGCAATAAAACATTTTAAACAGTCATTCCTTTTCTTAATTTTATAACCCACATTTTCAGGTATTTAAGTAAAATAAAATGTAGCAAAGTTAGTTGGTTTTCCAGAACTGCAAATTCAACACTGTCTTAGAAGGTTCTTAATGTTTGAATCATCTTGTTGAAGAAAAACTGTATTGTGGTGTCCACTTCACTAATTTATCGTAGCAAAAAGAAGAAATTAAGAAATTAAATGCAGTCATCAACAAATGTGAAAGTACATTACAAACAAGGCTACTTTTTGCATTGTTTCCTATGTTGGAGTTGATACTTAGAGCTATTTATCTCTTCCTGTAATTCACTATGGCTGTGGTGTTACGTACCTGTGCCTCAGGGCACAGTTTTGGGAGAAACAGGTGTGCAACCTTTGGGGCCTTGCTAGTGCAAGACTACCAAATAAATAAAATTGCAAAATCACAGATTGGTCAGGTTGGAAGATAGTGCAGTGGGTCATTTGATCCAACTTCATTCATTGCTCCAGCAGGGTCATCCCAGAGCACACAGCGCAGGATTGTGTCCGGATGGTGTTTGATTGTTTCCAGTGAGGAAAACTCCTCATCCTCTGGTCAATCTGTTACAGTGCTTGGTCAACCCCACAGTAAAGAAGTTCTTCCTCACATTCAGGTGGAACTTCCTGTTTATCAGGAAGATATCCTGTGCATCAGTTTCTGCCCATTGCCTCTTGTCCTATTGCTTGGTACCACTGAGAAGAGCCTGGCTCCATCCTCTTGACATCCTCCCATCAGATACTGATAGACATTGATCAGGTCTCCTTTCAGTCATCTCTCCCCAGCTTTTCCTTGTAGGAGGGATGCGCCAGTCCTCTATTCAAATTCATTGCCCTCTGCTAGATGGCAATGCAGATACACTGCTCCAGGAGCTCAATGTCTCTCTTGTCCTGAGGAGCCCAGAACTGGACACAGCACTCCAGGTGAGGCTTACCAGGACTGAGGAGAGAGGCAGGATCACCTCCCTCCCCCTGCTGTCAGAGCTCTTCCTAATGTCCCCAGGATCCCACGGGATTTCTTGGCCCCCAGGACACTCTGCTGGCTCATGGACAGCTTGCTGTCCACCAGGACCCCCAGGTCCTTCTCCTCAGAGCTGCTCCCCAGCAGGTCAGTCCCAGGCTGTGCTGCTGCCTGGGGTTGTTCCTCCCCAGGGGCAGGACCCTGCAATTGCCTTTGCTGAATTTCAGTCCTCTCTGTCCATCTCCCCAGCCTGTCGAGGTCCTTCTGAAGGGCTGCACAGCCCTCGGGGTTACCAGTCATTGCTCCCAGCTCTTTGTCCTCAGCAAACTTGCTAAGGAGGCACCTGTCCCTTCACTGGTTGTTGGGGGTTAGATATGTTTTTTACTTACAGAATTATTTGCAGTAAGTTGCTAGGATACTAAGTACTGGGTTCTTACAGGTACTCAAGCAGAGCAAAGGGGCAGAAGGAGAGGAGTTGTAGCACCTGGCTACACTTCTTTGGGTCTTGGGGAGTTTCTCTCAGAGGGGGGTTTTTGGGCAGGTAAAGGACAGGGCTGGGGGCAGTTTCTCCCTCTTGCTCTCAGCATCAGAGAGAGGATGGCCAGGCTGCTGCTTGCTGCGGGAGGAGTCACTGTCACCATCACGTCCATCCTGGTCAACATACCACCATCTGCTCGTGTGCCCAGGAACTCTGATTCACCTCCTCCTGCCCTGCCAGGCCAGCTCTGTCCCACTGCTGCTCCTTCGGCGGTGCTTTGAAGCTTTCTGCTGCTCTGTGTCCCTGCTGGGACATCCCTGCTGCTCCAGCCACCACTGCAGAGCTTCTGACCCCATCCACCAGCCTGGAATTGTCCACTGCTCCAGCCTGGGGCTCTCGGAGTCCCAAGAGATCAGACTGCCCCGGGCTTTGTGAAACAAAGCCCTTCGAGGTTCCTGGTTCTGTTTATTATTAATGCTGTTGTTGTTCTTTGTTTGCTTTGTTATACATACTAGTATAGAACTGTTATTCCTATGCCCATATCTGTCCCTGAAAGCCCCTTTAATTTTCTAAATTATAATAATTTGGAAGAAGGGGGTCTGAATTCTGCATTTCTAGAGAGGCCCTGCCCCTCTCTAGCAGATACATCTTTCAAATCAAGTCACTGGTGAATAAATTAAACAATGCTGGGCCCGGTACTGAACCTTGAGGAGCACCACCAGGGACAGGCCTCCAACTAGACCCTGTGCCAGTGACTCCAGCCCTCTGGATTCTGCCATTCAGCCAGTTCTCAATCCACCTCACTGTCCACTCAATCCAGACCACAGTTCTTGAGTTGTCCTACAAGAAGGTTATAAAAGGCAGTGTCAAAAGCCTTGCTGAAGTCGAAGTTCCATTGCTCTCCCCTCCTCCATCCAGGGAGTTGTGTCATCATAAAAGTCAATCAGGTTGGTCAAACATGATTTATCTGCAGTGAATCCATGCTGACTATTCCTGATCTCCATCCAGTCATTCATGTTGATAGAGATGGCCTCCAGAACTAAGAAAAAGGCTGAACTCTTTTCTCCAGATTACAAGATATATAGAGGAGCTAAGGAGAAACTATACCAGTACATTCCTCTGTGAGCAAGAGACCATGACATTATTTTAGGAATTTTGGTGTTAAAATACATGTGATACTGCCAGGAGTTGAAATAGCAACTAGGAACACCTAAGACTACTTTAAAAGACAGTAATTAAAGAAAACCTTATGTAGGGTTGACCATGGCTAGATGCCAGATGCTTACCAGAGCTTGTCACTCCCCTCTACAGCGGGACAGAGGAGAGAAAATATAATTAAGAGTTAACAAGCTAAGGACTATGAGAGATCATGCACTAAATACCATCACAAGCAAAACAGACTCAATCCTATTGCAGGATGATGAGAAGTAAAATAAGATCTTAAAATTACCTTCCCCTTACACCTCCCTCCTTCTCAGGTCTGTCTTGTCCCCCTAGCAAGTGCAGGGAGACAGGAGTGGGAGTTATGGTCAGTTCATCACACACTCCTGCTGTTGCTCAGGGAAAGGAGTCCTTTGCCTATACCATCATGGGATCCCACCCATGGGAGACAGTTCTCCATGAACTTCTCCAATATGAGTCCATCTCATGAGCAACAATCCTCCCCAAACTGCTGCAATATAGGTCCCTTCCACTGGGTGCAGTACTTCAGGCACAGTCTGCTCCAGTGTGGATCTCCCACAGGGTCACAAGTCCTACCAGGAAACCTGCTCCAGCATGGGCTCCTCTCTCCATGGGTGGGCAGGTCCCTGCCAGGACCCTGTTTCAACACAAGCCTCCCACAGGGTCACAGCCCCTCTCAGGCGTCCACCTGCTCCAGCATGGGTCTCTCCATGGCTGCAGGGGGATCTCTGCATCCCCAGGGACCTCCCTGGGCTGCAGGGCACAGCTGCCTCACCATGGGCTGCACCTCGGGCTGCAGGGGAACCCCAGCTCTGCCCTGGAGCTCCTCCTGTCCTTTCTCCCCTGACCTGAGTGTCTGCAGGGCTGTCCCTCTCACATATTGTCACTCTGTTCTTCTCTGAGCACAATTACGACTCTGCAAAAATTTTTAAAGTCTCCTTAAATATGTCATCAGAGAGGCATTACCATCATTTCTGATGGGCCCAGTCATGACCAGAGGCAAGTCCATCCTGGAACTGGCTGGGACTGTCTCTGCCAGACATGGAGGAAACTTCTGGCAGGTTCTCACAGAAGCCACCCTGCAGCTGTCCCACTACCAAAACCTGGCCATACAAAACCTCTACAACACCTTGTCTTACAGGTACCATGGAAAGTAAGCCCTTTTCTTGGTTCTTAGTTGCCTCTGTACTTAAATTCACAGATATATAGAGCAGAGGCAGAACCCTTTGCATACAAATGGAAATTGAATGGAAATACACAAGTAATACACAAATGACTTTGCAAACTGAAGAGGGGTGAAAATTCTCACATGCTCAAATAGGAATACTGCCAAGCATAACAAGATCAAATTTTCAACAGTGAATATGGCAAAACCTCCTTGTGGCATCTCTCAATTCTATGCTTGTTTACCATACGCCTGTGTAAATCCACCACAACCTTACTGATTTCAAGGGGATTACTCCTATGGTGCTTGTATTAAACCACTACTAAGAAACAAGCACAGCAAACACATTTGTGATAACGGAAGACTGCATCATTGCCTCTGCTAAAACAATGGGAAGTGATTTATTAAAATACAAACACAACCTACTTACTGTGAACAGCTATTATGAATTTAAAATCTCTTCAAGTGATTACTTCAACATAACGTTATCTTAGTAAGGTAAGAGCAGCTGTAACTAAACACCAAATACTCCAAGTCCATTTTAAATGTTGCTATATAATTGTTCTCTAGTTTTCAGACTCAAATAAGGCTTTGTGCCTAAGCTTTCTGTGGACAAAGTATAATTGTGATATAGTAAAACGAAAAGTGGATCTTAAAAAAAGCCCCAAAACATGAGAAATTATTCTTATTAGCAAATGCAAAAAAATCCACCACAAAATGAAGTGACTTATTCAGAATTTTCTATACAACCTACCTGGAAAAAAATTTTAAATTACAAAATGTACACATTCATGTTTGGCACTAAAATCATGCCTCTAACACATACACTGAAATCACTGGGTTCCTGTGCTCAAACTAAAGAAAATATGAATTGGAAATATGGGGTCAACTGGCATGTTAGAAAAACTGGGTCAAATACATTCTTAGTTTGAGACTCCACTGCTAACCAATCCTTTACTGTCTGATTTGCTATAAAAAGTAACTGAGGGGTAAAAGTTAGTTTGTGGGTTTTTTTCTTCGTTTAAGTTACATTGTCAGGTTCAGAACACTTATAGTCTCTCTTCCAAGACGAATCACAGTACTTTATAAGATGGCTATCTTTACTATAACTGCCCCCAATAAGTTTTCTGCTGAAATATAAGTACATGAAAGTAATGTGTTCTGACCATTAAGGGAAATACAAAATCTTTCTATCCAACCCAGAGAACATATTACCTATCAGATAGCTGCAGTTTTTCAAGGATAAGCTTGTTCTTCCAACACTCTCTTTTTGCACAAATAGATTACATAAGCAATTTGAACCAGCAATTCTCGGGAAGCACATGGCATCACAAGAGTATCAGAAATGTTATTCAACATTTTCATTAAAAGAAAACTCTAAGAACTGGGGCTATGCTGCAAAATAAAAAACAAAAAATGCCTTAGGATATCCAGCCACATTTTAAGGCAGTTGTAATCCCTCCACGCAGATGTTCACTTTGAAATCAGCTCCCAGCATACGGAATAGGATACACAAAAGGATATGCCAAGAGCTAGGTCCAACTATGTGTTCTGCAGTTTATTTTTAGGTGGAAAGTAAAATAAGATATTTTATTACTGCAGGTTGTCCAGCTTTGGTGATTATTTTAAGTTGCATGAGATTTTTAACACTTCTAATGTTTGGAGCTGCATGTCTTCCCTCCCCAGGAAGGCAGAGTTTAAGAAAGTGATGTCTAAGGTTTTCTTGAAGAACACTATTATTCAGGAAATACCAAAGTAGCCCTGTGTGGAGTTTGAGGCAGCTGTTATTCATCCACAAAACTGCTGACTTCTACATAATCTGACATCTTAGTATTGGTAACAGCTGCATGATCAAAGAATGAAAGATGGCCTGCTCCTAGGAGCAACACAGCTCAAGACACATTGCTGTCTTCCGAGACTGCTTCTGCAAAAGGCATCGGGCTCTATGCTACCAGTGTGAAATTTTCACTTTTGTTGCAAACTATGTATTTTTCAAAGGTCTCAGTAACTCAAGCAGCTGAGTTGTATCATAAAGCATCCTTTGTGGCTTGGATACCTTCACCTCCACTCCACACAAGGAGAAAAATCTAGCAAAAGAATTTTAGATGCCTACCTGACTGTAGCAAGACCTGCTTTGTAGGGTCAATATTTGGAATGCAGTGTTCCTTTTCTCTTACAGATTCCCACACTGTCACTTCTTTCCTCTTCCTGAATAAACTAGTAGCTTTACAGAATGAATAAAATTAGCTCCTCTTGAAAGGAAGGTGTCACGAATACAAAAGAGGATTCTCTAGACACACTCACTCCTTCAAGTGGAGTCTGGCTCAGCAGTGACCAGCCTTTGCTGAACACTTCTTGCTCTTCTTCTCCACAGGCAAACGGCAGTACTGAGCCCTCCCTACCCTGCAGCCCCAGCTGAACCTCACACCCTGAGGAACCAGGAACCCTCACTGTGTCCTCCCCTCACTGTGTCCTCCCCTCACTGTGTCCTCCCCTCACTGTATCCCCCTCGAGCCAGCCACAGCCACACCAGCACCTGCCTCTCTCAAAATATTTTCAAACTCCTCAGCACAAGGTTGTAAATGAAGCTCTAAGGATGCAGGTACATGCAGATAGCAGTGCCAGTGTACAGTGTCTAAGGGGCAAGGTTAAATGTTATTTTAACAGATTGTCAGTTTCCAGAATGTTTTCTAAAGACACTAGACCTAACCCTTTAATTACAAGGGTTTCATTTATTAATATTTTTGAGAAAAATGCTACATTTCTTTTCAGATGGGTTTGTATTTTGATTAAATTAGAAATAATTTGTATTGTCTTAGAAACTATTTCACTTCCCAACTTATCATAAGTTGAAATACTCATGATTTCTCTTGATTTGAATCTTGTTAGCTACTTATTGTTTGATGCCAGAACTGAGAAACAGCTGGACAGATTGATGATTTTTAAACTGTAGACAGTGCAATTCATAGAATACTTACATTTTATGTCTAGCGTGAGTATTTTATGTTTAATCATGAATTAACTTGAACTTAGAACTCTGCCTATTAAAAATTCCTACTCGTACATTGACAAAAATTTAAAAAATAACAAATGGAATGAAAAATTTGTTTTGGCAGAGTATTTAAAAATGATGTAAGACAATTGAACATGTCAGAATCTTTCTTCATTATCAAATTAACTGAAACTCAGGCAAAATGCTAGAAGTTAAGCTGAATCACCATTTTTTAGAATATCACTAAACAATTAAACTAAACTCCATTTTCCAGTTTGACAAGTTAAATAGGCAAGATGAAATAATTGGCTATTACATCATATTTTAAGAGTAGGAGGCAGAGAGAGGACCTCATCTTTGGGAAGCACTGAATGTTCTGATCCAGGGCAGGTCTTGATAACTCAGCAACTGAATATGAGCTCAGCAGTACCAGCTTGGGAATGAGAAATAATGTGGTAAATGAAAAGCTGTCACTGCATGGCAAAAACAGAGGAGCAGTTTGAAATAGAAAGGTTTATCTGGATTAGCCAAAATAGTTATTTAAATCAAACACTGACTCCTAATTTGGTAAAGAACATACACTAAATATCCTTGGTCCACCAACGAACAACATTAATCAAGTGTAAGATTTGCTTTACACAGGTTCAGTTTCTGAGCAAATCTCTGATCAGTTACAATATTTAGTTTTACATGCAGTGCTAACACCACATTTACTACCATGCTAAACCAGCTAAATATTAATCATAACTCACAGTAATTTTTGTTTAAATTAAATCTGCAGACAAGGAGCCTACTATTACTGAAGTACTATGGTGCTAGTTATGAACTACAGAATCTCTGGCATGAACTGACATAGTTTCCTAGGGCACAACAGTGTAACACACGTGTTTGGCAAGAAAATGTAGCAAGAGGCAAAAGGAAGAGAGACCGCAGTGTAAAGCATATGACCAACACATGGAGATGGTAGGGGTTTGTGCCTGAATTATTTTTACAATTCAGCAAAGATATTTGTCCAAAAGTACACATACATTCAAGATTACAGATGAAACTGGGTAGAAGCAGCAATAACCACCATCCAGCCTGGCACCACTGCACTCTGCCCTGAATAAAGGATGATGTGTAGCCCTGATCCCCACAGAGCAAACAAGGAACTGCAGCTGTGACTCAGTCACAGTTTGGTCCCTGCTTTCCCTTAGTCTACACATGATGTAATCTGTACCAGCCCTTTTCCTGGTACGCTTCATTCACTTTGCCCTCCACACTTGCTCAGCTGTGCTGTCGGTGAATCAGGACACAGAGCCAGGGCTCCATGGACTCCTTCCTTCCCCCAAGCATGGGAGCAGAAGAGCAGCAGCAGCTCTTTCCTCGGCAGCCTTGGAATCTGCAGCACGGGCAATCTGGAAGCAAGGGGGAAAACTGGTCCCAATACTCCTCTGTGGAGGATGAGTTATATTTCAAGGGTTATATTTCAAGGGTTATATTTCAAACTTGAAGAGAAAGATAAAATGAACAAGAGGAAAAGAATCTAAAAGATGATGGCTTCTGCAAATGCTCAGCTTGGTTTTTTCAATTGAATTCTATTGACCACTCCCTTCTATTTAAGGTCTTCCTAGCTCAGTTCTTTATACTGTCAAATTTTACTGCCCTTTTGCATTGAATAATAACTCTATCTGGAATCATGCATAACTTACTATGCAAAATGCTATTTAGTGCAACCTAAGTTACTGAATTTGGCCCAAATCCTGGCTGTGATTCTGGACAACAATGGTGGGAAATATTTTGCTCAGAGACACACTTATCCCTGTGCTTTTAAACTATTTTTTCCTTGAACTGTTAATCATACTGTGCAGCTTTTGGTGGCTTCAGGAGTAAATTACTCATGTGCTAAGCCGTAGTCTCTACATAAGAATGTACAATCTCCATGCCAGTGTTCTCATTTTACAACTTCTCAACTGAAGCATCTGAAAGCAGACAGAGGCAAAACTGTAACATCCAATCTCAAAAGTGTCACACAGCATTTTTCTAAACAAAGCATTTTTCTAAACTACATTTCATTCTCCTTAAAGCAATGCAAATTCTGGGTAAACTAATCTACATGAATGAACCTACTTTTGATCATACCATCTCTCAAATAAGCAATACTTATGATCAAACAAATGGGAAGAGTGAATATACATTGTGGGAACTAAATAGAATTTAATTTCAATGTAATTGTTTGGGGGTTGAGAGGAAGAAACCTTATGCTTATTACAATTCACTGAAGTATGTTTTTTCCTCACTTGACAAGGAGTTTGCCCAAACAGATAATTATGGATACCCTAGAAATAGTTTAAAAGAATAGAAGCATCATCACAGAAGCTTTTTTTAGCATTTCACTTCTATCCAACTGTGCAATCCAGAACTCACTGAATTTTATTACTGTGTAACAAGTACACACTGCATGAGAAAAGCAGTAATTTACTATGGTTTTCAATTTCAAACTATTTTCAGGATCTTGATGCTAATTAAAGGGACATGCAATTCTACTTTACTTCCCATCAAATGCATACAGAACAACAGAGAGGTTTCAGTTCAAACTGAGATTCGTGGCTGTGCAGCCCTGTGTGTGCTACAGAGGAAGCAGCACCTGTATCAACAGGGAAGGGCCATTTAGTGCAAAGACCTGTGCACACAGAGGTGTCACGATGGGTTTGCATCTACCAGGATAACACTTCTGTGGGTTCAGAGATAAAACATTTCTCTCCATGCCAGTTTCTCTCAGCATTGCTGTAATAGCAAGTTTCCTCATTAGTTTTCTGATACCCCAAGAAACTCTGTAACTTTATTTCTGTCTCCATTCTACAGACACGGCTTTAAACAGTGCCAGGTATCTCAGATATCCTTGTACCTCAGGACATTGTCAGTAGTGTGTAGCTATAATATCTGTTATGGGAGAAAATAAGGGTTAGATTTCTAAATACATTCACATATCTTATGTTACAGATAGTCCAAAATATAAAGATGCCATGTTTAAAGTCATTAGAGAAATCTGTAGCCAGAACGAAATCTGGGAGGTAGGAGCATATGCAAGACAGCATATTTACATTTACCTTAGCAATTTTTGGATGAGCTATTCAGAAGGTGGACTGTGGCTCAGAGAATGGAAGGGAATAGCCTTTTAAAGAAATAATTTGCATGGATGGAACATCCTTTCTATAATACAATTGTTATATATCAAGACAACTTTTCTCAACAACTTTTGACAGCATTAAAGTTTAGCAGGTGAACTAATATGGATGTAAAGTTATAAATTATTAAATCTGCTTCTACAAAATAGCATTTTATCAAAATTAATTTAATATTAGTAGCCTTTAAAACATTTTCAATTATTAAAAATTGTAAGGTCACTAGACAATGATATATTTCCTATTTGCAAAAACACTTGCTACATACATCTAGTTTCCTATATACATAATAAAGAAACCTATTACTGAAATTAGTTATTAATCACAAGTTAAACTGGTTGAAATGTAATTTAGAGCTGCACAGCAATAAAGGTAATGATTTTTTTCAGCCAACCATATATGATCATATTCAATAGACATATAAAGGGACAGATGACAGGATGCTACAGTACTGCAAAAATTTACATATTCAAGGTCAGATTCTGATTGTTATTAAGGAGTATACGTACTGTACATACTGTACACATGCTCAGACAGGACAAAGGCATGATCCAGAATTTTATAACAAGACAGATTCCCTGATTACTATAGGAACAGAGTATGCCAAATATTCCCTTGTTTCACAGTTGTCAAACAGCAGTTTACCATACCATCTTTGCCATCAAAAGGAGAATATAATATGGAATAGTAGCCAGTAAAGTTTATGTAGCTAGAACACTAAAGCAAATCAGCCCTACAAATAGGGACCAAACAATATGCTATATGTACTTCACGACTATAATTGTATTTATTATGATATTGTGATGTAAGGGTTTGTGCCAGTTTCAAATTAGGAGAAAAGCAGACCATATATAGTGCCCCAAACTATTCTCAGTAATACGGAGAAAAAAACTAGGCTTTCTTATCACATATTAAAAACATGACCAGAGCATTGCTTTCAAAATATTAGCAAGAATTTTTAACACAGATATATTTGAGCTACTTTTTCTTACACAGGAAAAAAACATTTAGAGATTACTTGAAAAGGTAACTATGTTCAAATTCCTAGTTTATAATTTCTGCTTGGTGATACGGTCAATGCACAGCCCTGCAGCTAAAGTACCTAGCTGCTAAATTATTTATCAGGTCTATTACCTCATGAAACTAAAAATATAAGAAGTCCTGTAACTATGAATGCACCATTAGTCACAGCAATGTTTCACTCTCCAGAAATTTCTTTTTCTGGAAGGTAAAATATTTAGAATGCTATTGTACCACAGTTCTCTCACCTGTGGAGACTTCCTATTGCTCCCTATTTCAAAAATTACTTCCTTGCTCCCTATTTCTCTAGCACCAGAAGGAATATTACTGCACCAATTCCAGACCCAAGGCTGCCTGCCTTGGAGCAGGTTAAACTCAGAGCAGCTATCACAGCAGCCTGGCTCACAAAAATGACAGAACAAAAGACACAACACCTCCCATCTTCAAGTATCACATTAAGTGGTAATTTCAACAATAAAAGTCGTTTGCATACAGTTGGTATAAGCCAGAAGCAATTAAAATGAGGTTGGTCCAAACCTAGATGGAACAACTGTTGTAGTATCAGTTCCATGGCTCTACATAAGTAGCTAGATTGGGAGGGAAGGGAAGAAATTTAAAAAAAAACCAAAAAACAAAACCCCCCCCACATTTACCCAGTGGGTTTATATACTTCCCTCAACAGGTTTAAGGATAAATTTAACCTAAACTTCTTTCTTTCACAGGTGTATTATAGCCCTTACAATCTCTATAGTCTCAGTGGCAAGTGTGAAAGAGGGGCAGAGAAAATTATTTGAGAAGCTGTGTGTCGTGTAGGAGCTTGTTTCAGTGACTTACATTGAAAGTCAGCATCAGCTGACAAAGCTTCCCTAAGTCATCTCAACACACAGGCAGTCAGAACAACTTTTCACAGGCCAGGATGTTTCAGAACATCTCAGTGACCAAATGGCTGGAGATGCCAGTGTATCTTCACAGATCTGAACTTGACACAGTCACTCCTGATGCAAGTCAAGTATCTGCCTTTATGGGTGTAATTTTGAATTTTCTGCAACAAGCAATGTCTTCTCTCATTTCTAGCTGATGCTTAGCAATTTCTAATAGAAATGCTGGACAAGTCACGGATGTGTGTGCATACATCTGCATACACAGATCAGTAGTCAAACTTGTTTCTAAACTCTTTACAAACTCTTCGGCATGAAAGACACTGTGAGACATTTCTCTGCTTTCTCTTATGGAAAAAGACATAGCTGCAACACCCTGTAGCATGAGCACTGTAAAATTGGTTTTCCTGTTTTGATGAATCCATTGGCAGTTGGATTTGAAACTCACATTTTACTATCAATTACCATGGAAAAAAACCCCCTTATATTAATTAAAAAGCCATAGCAGTAATTTAAGAATTTGTTTAATTGAAGAGACTTTTCAATGGTTATGGTCATCTTAAAGAACCTATGCATATCATCTTAAAGAATTCACACAGAGAAAGACTAAAGAACAATGGAGTTTCTATTTCCATTTACTTTACTTTTTTGTAAGTGTTAGATATCTAGTCAGTGTGTATTTTCATCAATAAGACAAGGAACATACTAAATTCTGCCTCACAAGTGACAGATTACTCCACAGATGAGTCCACTATAAATAAATCATGGTAGTTTCATTACAACAACTGAAAATTTAAAGACATTTCATCTCACCTCAATGGTGGGTGGATCTTCTCTCTTTTTTCTTATCCATGCTGGAAAGAAAAAATTACATGGATTATTTCAAACACCACAAACAGTATTAAAACTCAAAATTATTATAAATTTGTTACAGAAAGCAGGTATTTATGAAAAAATTACAATATAATTCACCACAAGCAGGCAAATCTGTCATTTCCCAAAATGTAGGCACAAGATGATGCTTCCTGTTTCAATATTCAAGTCTTCAAAAAAGGGAGGAGTGGGGGATGGCATCACCTCTGTGTGAAGACCTTGGGCACAGTTTATGTATCACCTTGGCTGTCAAAACAGGGCTTAAAATGCAGGGTTATGGCACAGGCTTATTGTTGAGCTTGCAATAGAGTTGAGGTACACCCTAAGAAAATGACAAGCTGGTTGATGGAAAGTAGGAACAGCCTTAGACCACTCTGGAGAAAAAGGATTCCTGTACATGCTTCAGACATTCTTAAATCTGAAAACCTTTTCATGTTACTACCAGGTAGAATTCCTTTATGGGCATGAAAGGTACAGCCCCAGACCTGACTGAGGGACTGCAGAGCCTGGACTGAAGCACATTGTGTAGCTCTGTGGGATTTTACCCACCCCCAGGAAGGGTGGGTACTGTGACTAGGGGAAGGATCCCTCTACCTCAGTTAATCCATGCTGGAAAAGACAGCACAGGAATAGAGGAATAAAAGCAGTGGCAATGACAGTTTCCTGTGGCTCAGGTCTTCTGAACAAGATCCATGGACATTTGCCCACTCCCACTGCTTTTAGCAGGGACTGTCAGGAAGCAGCAATCCAGACACTCCATTACAGACACTGACAGGTCTCACTTTGCACAGTCAATGAATGAAGAGAGACAGCTCCAACTATTACAGACATTATTCAGAGGAATGACCTAACACTGTTTTTTAGAAATACCACTACTGTTGCATTTTCACATGCCTTTTTAATCCACACCATCGGTAGGTTCTTGGTTGGATACTTCAAAGACATTTTTTTTTTCTGTCCGTATTTTTCAAATTAATTAGCAGCAGAATGCAAGTAGCCAGTAAGGAACAGAATGACAAACATAAGGAAAGCCACTTCCAAATGCTGAGATGCAGCAAAATATTATTTCATATGTTTGTTTTGATAATTAAGATTTTTGTTCTTATTCTTGAAAATTAGAGCAAACATAACATTTTGCTATAATCCACTCAAATTCCTGGCCTCACCTGTTGCCATCTATAAAGTTTCAGAAATGCTTTGAGAAGCAACTATTCCATATTTTAATTTTCTAATGCCATCTGTGTTGTATTTTGGGGGGAACCAGGGAATCATTTAGACAAGCCTAAGACACTAAAACCTTCACGGAGTCATAACTTCATTTCACTTCTGAAAATGTAATTACACAGAAGATGAAACACTACTACCATGGCTTTGGCAGCAGTATGCAACTGGTTTCAGGGAGAATAGCTTCCATTTAACATATGAATGAAGGGAGACTATATGGTAGAACAGCTTGGAATTTAGTCAGGATGGCAAGGCCAATAGTTTTGTTTAACAGTAAAGTTTAATGGTAAAATACCTGTACAGTTATGAAGCAAGGTAATACGTTTGGTTCTTGTCTATCAGATGCCACTTCCTGAAGATATGTACTTTTAAATGTCTTTCTCAAACTACTTATCTTAAAAGCAGTCCCTGTCATCTCTTCTCAGCGGCCCTAAGAAAAATTGATCCAAATCTGTCATTGTGGAGAGTGACAGAGCTACAAACAGTCAACATCACCCTTTCTGCAAGTTTTATGTCAGTAGAAAGAAAAATAGTCCACCATTAAGGTAATTCAAACACAACTAACTTTCTATTAAATCTATAGAAGTACAGAACTTTTTGCATATACCTGTAGAACTTACAAACACTTAAATTTTACACAAGGATTTCAAACTCTAAAATCTGGCAAAACGAAAGACTAAACTGAGACTGTCACTTCTCAGCTGGCAGCCTTGCATACATGCTGTAAAAAAACCAACCATGCTATTGAAGAAAATCTTACCACAAGGCCTTTCCTCCTGACAGAAGTTACCTTTGTCCATACTTAGCAACAGTTTCAGAATACTGAAATACTTGCCGACATAATTCAGTAAAAAAGTGGCAGAGATTTCAGACATTGCAAAGTATTGCATACTAGACACTAATCAATAAAAGATACAGCTGGAGAAGAAAAAGGCAAAAATATTAGTTCAAAATGTCTCATAAAAAATAAAGCTTTAAACCATCAATATTTAACAAAATATGATCTTCTACCTCACCATGCCTTGCTTCTGATCTGTGGAAGGATAGTACACTGTTTTCAATCCCACAGCTCTCAGCATGTAAAAATTGATTTATTTCTTTTGAAATTGCCAGTATTTTTTTAAAACCAGCTGCATTTTAGTTTCAGATGATGGTAATAGCTAATACCCTAAAGAAAAAAAAATACTCCAAAACTTAAGCTGCAGTTAGAAAGTACTGTTGAAATATAAACATTATAATAGATTTTCTTTCAAGAGCACCTGTGACTTTTAACAGTTATTTGACTAATGATTTTCAGATGAATGGAATACTTCTAGTAAACAATTTTATCATTTAATGATGTACTTTGTTTAAAAAGCTGTAAACAAAATAGTGAAGGGTAACACAATCACATATGTCCTGTGAACAGAGGCTGTGAAGTAAGGACCACTAAATAATACATTTTCATTCCTTAACTGAACTCACTACCAACACTCAAAAGCAAAGAAATAAACCTTAATTTAGGAATATTCTTGGTATCAAAAATATTTCCATAGCAGAACCGCATCCATTTAAATACATAAATAATGCACAGTTTTAACACTGTGATCTTTTTCTTTCCAGTTATAACAACACTTGAATACACGGCTTTATTGGAGCTATTAATCATCATTTTTTCTAATAAATGTCAGGAGTACAAATCTTTTTCAGCTTAACGGTACATAAAACTTGTTGGCACAAAGATCAATACTATTTTCTGAATTACAACAAGTAAATTAATTTTAATATCTCTCATGAACTGCATAAGAAAGTCATTATTTAATGAAAGATTTCTTCACTGCTATGTAGTTGAAGGAGGAATATAGTATGAAAATTTACTAAAATCTTTTTACATCCATACGATGAAGTTAGTTAAACATTATCATATTCCTCTGTGCAAATCCACTTCTCAAATATTCTTCATTTGCTCAAGATGAAATACAAGTTTAAAAGCAAAGAAAACAATATTTGATTTCAATATATTTTAACACACTGTGGTTTAGCATCTAATAGTTTTATCAGTCTTTCAAAAGATATACATTTTGCTAATAATTTACTTGAACACTCCTTAATCTTTGGGGATAAGAATGGGAAGATTCTAATGTATTTAACTCTCACCAGTTTTTATGTGGTTCTCTTTGAGACAGGAAGATTTTTAAAAGCCTTTCAAATCTTTGATTTTTAAGTTATCGATAAAATTTTTGAGCACCCAATACACTGTTCAAAAAAAGCACCAACACCTCATAACTCAAGTGTAAGAGAAATTCAAGGTAGCAAAGGGAGAATGAAGGTGCACAAAAATATAACTAATTTCCTACTGAGTCAGCACTAAGTTTAACAAAATCCAAGTAAATAATATGTTGAAGTTTATATATTTTGCATTCCCTTTGGAAAATATATCTGTATATACAGATGAAAAAAGAAAAAGGTCTTGCGCCTTTATTTAAGATCTGCATTACACTTTTGGTGACTGCACTTATAAATTACTGAACAGCTTTATACCTTAGTCAAATATTTGTTGATGGAAACAAGTAGGTAGGTGCTTTATTACATTTTATTTGAACAGCATATACACACATACATATACTTAATTAGGATTTGACTATGGCAATGTACAGCTGGTTTACAGCTGGACAAAATGAGTCTGATCATAATAGACCCGATATAGACCTGGCTTGTTCTGTAAGTCCCTAGGGAAACAAAGACCTCAGTCAATCCCATCTAAGCCGTGGATGCAGACACACCACTGGCCAGTGGTCTGGGTGGTGCAGAGATTCCCAACCAATCGACTTTCCAAGCCTGGGAAATTCAAACTGGCTATAAAAGAAGCTTGGAACAATAAATTGGTTAGCTGTTGCTCAGAATTCAGGAGTTATCGTATCGTGCACCTGTCTCCAACCCACGACCCTCGCCTTAGAGTTGATAGTTATAGCTGGGAAAAACTTTAACATGACATTCCCATTCCCCAAGCTAACAAAACAAAATACCTTCACCATGGTCAGCCAAGATGTTTTAAATCTGGCAGAGAAGGTAACCTATATGTACTGAGTACAGCCAAAACATCCTCCCTGCCCCACAAAGCTTTGGCAAAAAGAATCATCGCCTCCATGTAAAACTGCTGCTTCTAATTTTATCTGGATGCACTCATTTTAATTCCACCTTTGTCTAAAAAGAATTTTGCAAGTAAGCCGGACATTTCTAACCTTGAGATATTTGCATTCTTTCATCAGCACTCATTTGCATCTTATTAGTATGCATGAAATTTTCACTGAACTTTAAGGCTCCTACTGGCAGATAACACACTGCAATGACCATAAAAGTGAACATGCAAACTAAGACTCCCATTACACACTAAATGTTACCAAGAAAAAGAAAAGAGAGATTAGGAGTAGATGTCAATAAAATGCTGCATGAAGCATCCCATCTCCTGAATCTCAGTGGTATGTCAAACTACAGATTTTCCCTCATGAGCACTAACGACATGTCTTGAGGAGGTAACTTACACATTCTTAAGTACTGAACATTCAGAGCTAAAATACAGAAATGCTATCTGTTGTGTGCATCCATACATCCTAAGGAAAAGTAGGCACTCACACTTTGAAGTAAAATAAAAGAGATTTCACCTAAACAAAAACAGGTAATATTTGTATTATACATATGGATTGCATTCTCAGTTTAAAACTATAGTACAAGAGGAAATACACGTTTGGATTTTCAAAATTAAAATTAATTGAATTTTATGTGTACAAAGAGCTAACACTAAGGATAACACAAGGGTTTGTTTTAGTTTTACAAAAGGCTTAATGGACATTTCAGAACTTTCCATAACATTCACAGCTCTGAGAATGTAGACAATTCAATCCTGCAGAGCACTTACAACTAACACCTTTAGGATAAAATTTCCAGACAAGTCCTTCAGGAGTAAACCCTTGGCCTTGTATTCAGTAAGCTCCCAGGACCAGTACACAAACGCCCTCTCAAAGAGTCAAAGAAACATCTTTGCACAAGAAAAAATCTTGCACAGATCAAGTCTGTGATGCTTCACAGCTTTCCACTTTGTCTCCTTTACCTTATTACATGTTTAAAACTTGATAAACACAGCACTAGAATCAGTTCCTTAGGTTACCAGCTGTCCAAGTTGAATGTCTTAGGTACAGAATGAGATTTAACTCGGCCTCGCTTCCAGTTTCTCTACAGCCTGTTCCCATTCCTTATGCTGTCCTTTGTCCCTGGTTTTGTGTAAATTCTCCTCAGAAAAGTGATACCTATAAGTATTTCTAGGGACAGTACTTTTATAAATTTTGGTCACAAGAGGTTTTTTTTCCTAGTCACACAGTCAGTCATACAGTTGTGTAGGGTAACAAAGAAAGGAAAAGGGTGCTAGGGTGATTGCTTTTAAATGAGGTAGCCATTAAGAATTGTCCACAAGTAAAAAAAAACCTGAGTCCTGGCAGAACAAAGCCAGTACAGTACAAGCAGCTCTCTACATGACCCAAGAAAAGTAGGAGATAAGGCAGCAGACTCTTCAGCACAGTCCCAAAAGTGAAAAGCCTGAGAGGAATAGGAAGGAGAGCCAGCCAAAACTTAAGCAGAGGCCATGAAAGTCAAAGTACATACACAGGGTTTGGACAGCAGGCCCCTGGAAATGTGTGTGCCCAGCAGAGTCCAAGAGCAAAGAGAAAACAAAAAAAGAAATATTAAATAGGATTCTAACCTTATCTTTTACTGTTCAGAGGAAACAGCAAGTATTTTAGAACTACTTCTGCAAAGTCTCAGGCCACTTGCTGGAATGATCAGCATTCATAATAGCATGAATTATAATGTGAACACCCACAGAAAGAATGTACTGGGAAATTTTCAAGCATCTGGACAAAAGACACAAAGTGCAAGTTCAGCACAGGTCCTGTGGGCCTGGGAAACTTCTAGACCAATCTTAAAGAGGAAAAATTGGGACAGAAATGAAATGAGCATTTCAGCAAAGAATGTCTAAAAATCTTGAATTTAACTGGTTTTACTCAGATAACTGGCTTCTATAGTAATACTTGAACTATCTGCACTTTACAATCTTTTTTTTTAAATAACTCAGATTTTTTTTTTTTTTGTTTGTTTAACAGAAGGCAAAAAATAACTAGTGATGAACTGGAATTCGAGCATCCTGCATCTCTCACAATATGTAGCAAAGACATAATAGCTCTTTGAATAGCTTCTATACCCACAGCAGAGGTACTAGTTTTGGCTTTTTAAAATTCCACATCCGTAAAACCATTTGCAGAGGTTAGACTAACATTGGACAGAAAAGTACAGGTTAGCCTTTTTTCCAGAATTTCCATCTTTATCTCTCAGAAGCATATATTACACACCCATTCAGCTTAATAAATACAGTGGGGAAAAAAGCATGCATGCATCTCTTCTTTCGAGAGAAATTCAGTTCTGTTGTGGTTGAGGAATGGTACTCCCTAATTCACTTCTCCCACAGTGGCTCCCCAAACCACACTGCTGCCTGCTTGCTCCCTCTCCCTTCCTGTTCCACTCTTCCCCCTGAGGGTCACCAGGGAGGAGGATGGGAGGCACAGAAGGCAAAGATCACAGGGTGAGGTAACAATTTACTGGAAACAGCAATGAGATAAGAAAATAAACATATATTAATACTACTAATAAAAACATACTAAAGAGAGGGTAATTTACATGCAAAATGCCCAACGAGAATCATGTGAAATGACCACAGCCATGTTTCTTCCCAATCTGAAGCTGCACCCTTTTTCTCAGAAGCCAAAGTTCCCTTCCCTACTCCCAACAATAACCTGGGGTGGCATTGTATAACATCTGGATGGGGATCTGGCCACACCCCATCAGCCACACCCTCTCCTGGTGATTGCAAAAAATTAACTCCGTCCTTAGCCAAAATCAGGATAAGTACTTAAGAGGAAAAGACTATTACTCAATCTGCAAAGTGCAAATTCTCCTTTCCTTTGTGAATTCCTTGTATTTGGTGACAATATCACAAATTTCACAGTTATGAAGATGATGAAGTTAAGAAATAAAAACTGTAAATATATCTCATAAAAACAAGACTGGCCAATTAATTTTTTCTTCTCTAAAACAAACGTGAACAGGATGCCTTGATTTGAAAACCGTGTTTCAGATCTGGCGGCTGCAGCTTTTTAAGCAAGTCCATATGCCCATGAAGGTACATGATACTTGACTTCAAGATTTGTCACACACAGCCTCCCAAAAATCTGCAACGTTCCAGGCACCACACTGTCAAATCACACGGATTTGTGCTTAATTTCTCAAGAGAGATATAGCAAAGGCTGTTTAGTGCTATATCCACCCCTACAGCACGAAGCAATGGTTTCTGTATAGCAATTTGGTTGAACATTGCAGTCTAAGACCATTTGTGAAAGGATGGTTAGTCCATACCCATCTGAGACAGTCTAACTGTGTTCCTGTTAATTCCAGCCAAGTGCAGAGAGAGACTGAATGAGATTGTCTTGAATGAGAATTCACAGGAAAGCTGAGTTACCTGAAGCTTCATATATCCTTCTCAGTGTCTGTGGTGCAGAGTTTGCATGACAGTCACAGAGAAGTAAGATGAGCACTGATGGCTAGAGAACTTTTGGATGAGAAAAAAGACCTTTGGAAGGCTGGATAAATAGCTTCCATCCATTCAAGCACCACATGATTTAGTTAGGACAAGCCTATCAGGTTGCTGCTCTCCTTAAGAAGACTGCTATCTTGGACTGACAAAGAACCAGAAACAACTAGAGCAAGACTTGCTAACCCAGTGTGGGTACTGCAGCAGTAGAAGACTGAAACTGTTGATACTGTGGTTTCACCAACACTGTTTAAACACCTTTCAGAAGCTTTTAGCTTTTAGTACTAGAGGGATCTCAGTTATCACAGCAAAAATCCTAGGAATTACTGTAATGACAATGATAAGACAAGATAAGAACATTTTCTATTTCTCTACTGACTCCATGAACAGATATAATGAGCCTGAAGTTTTCTCTTTGCTCAGCATCATCTCCCTCAGAGAGGAGCATCAAGCATAAAGGAAAGGGAATGAGGTAAAGCAAGTATATTAAGACATTTCCTCAAAACATGTTGTACACTCAGTTCATTTGCAGCTCATTGACAAACCACAGTAGCATACTTTTAATCTCTTACTGAACTTATGCAAACTTCCAGCAAGCAGAATATTCAATAATGAGGAATCCCAGACCTTAAATACATACTGCTTAAAATCTGTGTGCTTTAAACCTACCAACTTCTGCGAGATGCCTAGGTATTTTTTCTTCAAAAAGCATGTTGAGTGATGGATAGCTCCATGTACTATTTCAGGGATTCCCTGCTTATGCTGCAGGATCTGGGATTTTAAGTCACATTTAACCACACACTTGGTTCAAGCATCTACCAGTCTCAAAGACCAGCATATACTCCTTTTCTTGTTTCTTGCGTTCTCCAAGAGCTGATCAACTAATCCTAAGGATATGTGCTAACTTCCCGGAAATTTTATTATATCCTAAATTTTCAGACAAGAATTTAGTCAGTAGCAGCTGGACAAAATGGTTAACTATTAACAGGTTCTCCAACTCTCTACTAGACTGCACAAGTGAGAGAATAGGAAACCAACTACACCATAAAAAAAGCAGCCCCATCACTATGCCACCAATATTTAGGTCAACTGACCTACAAATTACCACTGCAGTGAAGGAATAATAAGGAAGTTTTGTTTTATTTAATGCATTTTATGCCGTTTATTCAATCAGATCCTCCACAGGCACAAATATTGTCACATTTAACAGGAACAAGTCATCTCCACATAGGCTTTACTAAGTACCAACTTCTCAAACAAAATTTATCCTATTTTTAAAGAGGTTACTTTTAGAATTGTTATGCAGTTAAATAGAAGCTTGCCTTACCTAAAATGAAAGATGATAAATTACTTGTTTACATTGTCAAGCTTTCCATTGAAAATACAGACCCTATATTCAATGGCAAAATTATCTTGAAATAAAGCTGAAATATTTACCTTCCCATTCTGTTGGAAAGTCACCAATTTGATACTGATATGCTTCACGATTTACTGCTTCTACAAATCTTCTTTCTGGTATAATCTGCCCTATAGCAGAAAAAAGAAAAGAAAAATGCATATATTCATATTATAAACCTTATATATAAATTTTATGTAGTTATATATAAAATATATAATATTTAATTATACTATATAGTTATATATGTATTTTATATTATGTATTTCCATATAAATTTATAACTGATGATCACCTTAGTATTTTGAAAGAACTGTATTATTCATGTGAGTGCAATGACATACAGGATGAATACAAAAGATTAAAATACTGAAAAAATTACATCTAGATGTCAATTTGAAACATTATACTTCAGTAACTTCAAGAAAAGTTTCCATGTCTTATTTCTGAGTTGACTTGTATTACTGATGATGAAAAACAGTACTCAAAGCTCACTGGTTAGGTTTGCAAAGCAGTCAGGCCATATCATCTCCAATCACTGGCAACTGCCTCATACTTGTGAGACTTTTCAACTGCCTACAAACTAAATATTTGACTTGTTAAAAACCAAAAAACATTAGGTAGGAATCTGATAGGGATTCAGTATATCGAAAGGGGAGACTGTGGGGAACTTAAATCTGCAACCCACATTCTGATTCTCTTACTGCCAAAGAAGAATTAAAAAGTTTGAAGAGTAAGGTAGTACACAACAGATTGACTGTCAGATATTATACTACTGTATGGAGAAAGAATGTTTTAATATGCTTTTTACATTAGCAGATACTGGAAATATATGCAAGGTTTCCATCCCTCATAGGGAAAAACCTAACAATATTCCCTAGGCTCTTTCTACCAGCTTTTTCTCTTCCTGGGGTGCTGATATAGAGAAATTTGACATTTTGAGGAAACATGAAGTATATCTGCATAAAACATTTTATTTCATAATGAAGTTATTAATGCAGTTCATTCCTTCAGTATGCTTTCAACAAGTATTTCAGCTGAAGTTATTTAAAAACTGATACCAGTTGGGACTTGGAAAAATTAGTAGCCAAACTTCACATTATTATTCATTATTAAGTATTCAATACAGTAAAATAAGAACCTGTATATAATCTAAAATTCCTTCTCTAAGATTCTTTTTTAGCTTTATATTTTATTTTTAAGCAATCCAACATTTTTATTCTTTCAAGATATGCCATCAGCAAAGAGTATTGTGCAGAAAGCCTTCATCTTCAAAATCAGGTATTTTTAATCAGTGCTGGAAGTTATATGATTGATACTTTTTTGTTTTATAAATATACAATTGCTATATGCTGATGAAATTATAGTTCATACCTTGCTGTAACATAATTTTTTTTCAACAATGCCATGGATGAGTTAATTTCTTACACTGTTCATCTACAAAGCAAAGCAAAACTACAAAATCACTTTCTCCCCATACAGAAGATTTTCAGAAAAGCTGAAGAGGTATCTAATTAGGTCTGATCCTACAAAAGTCTCCGAAAAAATCACTCTTCTCCAATCTTGTAAAGTTAATAGACTTTACTGTTAGAACAACACCTTTTAAAAAACTGTCCATAATTTGTGTATTACACCATCTGAATAAATCACCATTACAGAGAGTAGTGAAGAATTGATTTTTTCTAACTGCCACCACAACTTGTGACTGGTACTATTTAACAAAATAATCCTCTTCTTATTCTGCAGCAAGCTTTCATAAAACTCACATAAAAAATCAAGCTCCAGATCCCACAGTCAAATCACAGTGTACAGACAAACTCAGAAATTATTTCCCAAACGTGTTATTTTAAGTACTGCTGGTGGCTTTTAAGCCTCTCTGCATTTGTGATGCACACATGACACTAATTAACTTCAACTGTCTGATTTGCCTTGTCCCCTAGGTTTTTTTTGGCAGACCACCACTGACAAATAATTTACATAGGCTTTTGTAGGGAAGATCACACTGAGGCCTCTTTAGATGTAATTAAAATGTTTTACAGTTTAGGAAAATGTTTTTTCAGTTTATTGACTGTTTTGCTTCCTATTAATTCATTCCCGTATTTTCAAATAAAAACTTGGGTCTTTGCTACAGCAATGCAAGAAATTTCACTTGTAAGAGCATACATATGGAGCAATTAAAAACAGCACCATAAGAGCAGTGTTAACATTAAAATTAACCTCATTCTCATGTGACCACTGGGTGTTAGAAACACTGAAAAACCATTAATGTGTCAGGTTGGGATTATATAAAGAGTACAATGTGGAACCAACATGCGAAATAACAAGGCAGAGGCAAGAGGTCTGCAGTGCAAGCTGCTCACCAAAAAGAGGGTGAGCCTTTTTATGTCTTAATTTTTATACATTTGTGGGTCTGGTTGTGGATTGGCTGCTGGGGTTACTACCCCTTCACCCCACTGGCCAGACCAGCTGTCAACCAACATTATTTTCAGGTTAGAAAATATGTAAACAAAAGACAGTGAACAAAAACAAGAAGGTTTGTTTATGTTCCAAGGTGTGAGAAACTGAAAAACTGTCCTAATATTGTGCAGAAACTAAAGAACTGACTCCATCTTATGTGCAATGCAGAAGGCTTAGAAAAACTCAGAAAAACCAAAGCGACAGCATAATATATCCAATTGTGCCTTAAAACAAAAGGCAGATCACTTCAGAAAGAATTTAGCAGATGTACGGAATATTCACACAGTTTATCAGATACAACATCCTTTACACCTAACACCAAAGTAGCCAAGATTTAAAGTTTGCAGGAGTTTTCAAGCTGGCAAAAGGGCCAAAAAGCCCAAGTAACTAACAGATCCTTCAGCAAAGTATACATTACATGATACAGTATTTACATATGTTACATTTATATACTTTCTTACTTCACATATTTTCTCTAAACCTTTCAGTCCCAGTCTATCAAAAAACCAATGCCTCATGACTAAAGCGAATTTGTATAAAAGCCCCAAATCAAAACAGTTTAGCAGAAGTTTTGTGGACTGCTGGCATAAGAAGGGGATAGTCAAAGCCAGCAAAGAAAACACTCAGTGAAACATAAAGGGGAAGCCAGTGGCATAAGGAATCATTTTCTAAATTTCTACAGTCTTATCTATAGACTAAGGAGCCTAGAAACCAGGTTATATTTTCACAGCAAAACCCATGGTTAATAGTAGATGCAAATGGGATCTCCCTCTTACACACTACTATGTGAAAGTAACAATTCCCATTCAAACTGAATGAATATCAGATATTCATGAGAACTCAGGACCAGCACTCTTTTGGCTTGCTGATTTGCAATGTCTGCATGCTAAAAGTCCATGGAAGAAACACTAAGGGTTTTTTTCTTAAATGCACAGACTGAGCAAACAGCCTTTGTGAATTTAAGGCAAATGGCCTAAACTCCAGTTAGCACAGCAGTGCTCTAAACTTCATGATGGAAGAGGCAATTTTAAAAAGCATACCTTTTTACTGAAGTGCTATGTAATTTGAAGAGATTAATTGTACTTCATTCACTAACAGCCTATTATTTCACTGTCAGCAACCCAACACAAACTTCAAAACAATGGTTTCTAAAATTTTTTTCATCAGCATCTTACAACACTCAAGGAATGGGTCACCCCTTTCTTTCCTGTTTGGTAACCACCAAATAGACTCTAGTTTTTGCAAAATGTGAAGCAGTACTTAAATTACCAAACCAACTAAACTGTGGGCAGTTCTTCATACAAAGCAGAGGAAGAATTACTTCTCTAGAAGTAACAAATGTAGATCTACTTATCTATAGGCTACAGGAGCAGCCCCTCACTGTCAGAACAAGATGAAGAGTTTTCATCTCGACTGAAGAAGGAAAAAAAGTTTGTTGTAAAAGGCAACCATTGTAAAGGTGAGTATTAATTTGTGAAAGCCACCATCTTTCCTTTGCATAGATTTTTAGCTGAGGGAGTCTGTTCACTGATGACTGTCTTAATATTACCTCACGGTCATAATTCCAGTGTTTCTGCAATAATTAACTTCATTTTAGGAAAGACATAAATATTTTAAAGTAGTATCTTTTTCTGAAAGAGTAACTTTTTTTTCCAAATTTAGATTTCTATGAGGTTAACTTTTGCTTAGTGACAAATTAATAACTTCCAACAGTTCATTGTAATCATTCATAGAACAAATACAGTACTCTGAAATATAAAGAAGTTAAGTATTTGCACCTAACATCTATCACTTACAGATATACTTCTATTTTCTCCAATAATTAATACACTCGAAATCCTCTAAAATGTTTTATGCTTTATAAAATCATAATAAAAACACGTTTCAACGTTTTTTTAAGAGCAAGGCCACAGATGTTCAATGATTCTGATTTCCATTAACCTGAAATTAACCAGATCAGTGGTTTCCAGTTTTGCAGCAATGCAGGATCAAGCAGCATAAAATTCGTAAGTGCTGACTCAGTAAGTCCAAAAAAGCTGTAAGTACAAGGCACTCAGCACTCACAGTCAAAAACTGTGTTCCAATTTTGCAATTTGTATTTAAATTGAAACAGCAATACCTCTGGCTTTCCAGAGTTGTCTGCAAGTACTGATTTCTTCCCATGTTTCTCCAGACTTCTACTGCAAGTTTGAAGCCAGAGAAATTGCTTCCATTTTTGGGAACATATACTTTCAAAGAAAAAGACTCACATCCACTACAAACATCACAGTCTCTTTTCACTTCCCAAAAGAATTGCCAGCTGACAAAGTTAGTAACTTCCTCTGGGATCAGTGCCCATGGAGTTTATATATGGTCACTCAAATCTTATGTTTTGAAAAACTGCTGTATCTTAGACCGTGGCAGTTAAATTAAGTAACATTTGTTCAAGAAACAATTTCCTTCAAGGGACAGGCAAATCCCTCTGCTAAATCTCCACTGCCATTGTAGCCCCTGAGCTGTCTTAATCTGGCAGCAGGATGCAGCACCACTAGTTCCCACTCCCTGCTCACTGAAAAGAAAGGCTCATGTCTTCTTCCTCATCTGTGAAGCCCAATACATACCATGCCTTTAAAAAGCAGCACTGTTTTGTAAATGAGTCTACAATAAGCCTACTAGAATTATGCAACACTACACTCTTTTGGGAACACAAGTGCAAATGATACTACAACAAATGACAGCTCCTTGGAGAGCTGATGGAAGCTCAGTGGTCTGTCACAGAGATGTCTTCTCCCAACAGTTCTTTTGGTTTCTTTTGGTCTATCAGATTCAGGAAACGCTCTTCTACCAATTACTGTCAAAATGTGAATAAATCTAAGAATGAGGTGCTGAATTTATTCTGTAAATGTATGGAAAATGGCTTAAAAAGGGAACTTAGCATGTATAAAGGGAATTTAGCAAGCAAATAGAAAGTGCACAATAACTTGTGCTCTTATAAATAAAAACATAATGCAGGGAGATAAATAATAAAGTAGTGATACAGGGAAAAGAAACAGGTAAACGACAGCAAGGGTATGAATTGTAAAGAAAATGAAAAGAAAGTTGCAGCTATGAAGAACATTCA
Organism: Cisticola juncidis; assembly: GCA_013400215.1. Classification (NCBI taxonomy): domain Eukaryota; kingdom Metazoa; phylum Chordata; class Aves; order Passeriformes; family Cisticolidae; genus Cisticola; species Cisticola juncidis. The sequence continues at coordinate 330,389 of VXBR01000461.1, read as the reverse complement.
TTCTGCAATATGATCCAACACAACATTGTTACAGACTGGTTTGGATGATCCATTACCTTTCAATTAGAAATCTTTTGCAAAAACTGATTTACCATCTCCACTTTTTCCACAATAAATAGAATTATTACAACTAGCTGCACAAACTTCTCAGGGTACTAATGCTACTTCTGGGGTTTAGCATATTTTAATTAATTTTACAAAAGGATTGGAGGTGTGAGATTTGCAAAGAAAATTCAATCTTATACAAGGTCTGAACACAATTACAGCTAATACTGTACTGCACTTGAAGGACTAAATACTAGTACTACTATTTTATTGTGTTTGCTTTTCATTGCAGAGTTTAAGGAAGAACACTCATCTGTTTTGTTAAGTTATTTTCAAAGCTCTCTTCAAAGATTTATTTCTTTAAGCTGGCCTGTGTGTACGCACCATTTGTTAAGGCACTTTCCAGTAACACTGATCTGGAGAAAAAAATCCCATAGTTTAGTTGATTTTGGTGTGCTCAAGAGTGGTATAGGTGGTAAAGAAATAAAAAAAGCCCTTCACATACCCAAGGAGTTGCAGCAATACCTGATCTGCTTTCAAAGGTAATTTCAGCAGAAAAAGACCTAAAGTACAACAATTGAGAACAAGGACTAAATATAAGTCAAAGCTTTTTACATCTGAGTCAACCCATTATTTTATTTTATTTTTCTACTCAACTTCCAGACTTAGTGTGGTCTCTTTTCAAGTTAGAAAGAGCCAGTGGTTACACAAAAAGGAACACAGAGTCCAAACTTGACAGTTTTCCCTGTTCTCATTCCACAGTCCTGGCTTAAATAAATTCTAGACTAAATTTAAAAAACTGAGGTCTATGAGCTTTCACAGTATGTAAAGACCTAATCATCAAGTACTTAAATACCTACTTGAGTGCTCATTGATTTAACAGTATTGCACCAGGTGGAACTATTGTAATAGTTGTCAATAACTTTATACAAAAACTTCTATGTGAAAGCGTTTAGCAGAGAAAGAAGAAAGACCACATTTGGATGGCAATCTTTAGAATTGTATAGTCTGTAATAACTGTAATAAAGTGTTTGATACACAGAGTTTACAGACACCAAAATCACAAGTTGTGATATTTAGAAACTCCATAACCAAGCAATTTAATTTCTTTTTACATCAAAGACTAATAGGTTCCTAAACCTACTGGTAATAAAATTAAAAACAGTTACTCTATTATGCTTTATCAATTTAATCTCTAAAACACAAATTCTTTGAAACAAAGACAGTCACAGAGATTTTCATTATTGTAAAGTTGCTCAATTAACCTAATTAGCATTCTAACTTATTCCTCTCTGGTGTGAACAGCTAAGATACGTGATCCCCATGTCTTAAGATGTCTCACAAGTACTTTAATTCTTAAATATCAAAACCACATGACTTGTGTCTCACCATACTAAACTACAACTTTGTTTTGTCCAGCTGTGGAGAACTCTCTTTTTAGCTTCTGCAACACTTGAGTGCCTACTGAACTCAAAACTCCTATTTGGTGACCTTCCTTAACTGCAGTAAAGGATGGCACTAATGCAAACTTCAAACTATGAGGAAAAGAATTCCAGACACAGCTTGGTGGGGTGTAGCTGCCTTGTGGAGCACTGAGAGCTGCAGGGAGAAATCTCTAATATCAAGCTAATAAAAAAGACTTCAACACTGAACTTTTCCACAGTCAAAATGCACAGATATTCTTAAAAAAAGTTGGAAATGGATTGACAACAACGATACTGTTTTATTGCTACTCTCAAAAAAGAAGATAATTCAATTTTATCTTTTTCTTCTCCTGCTCTCTTTCTTCCATAAGAACAGAGAGACAGAAAAATATAGAATATTGTAACCAAAAAGGATAACATTTGTTATATTCAATTATAGCATTTGTCTCAATGGCATCTCTTACTAATTGTTCTGATAACATGAATTTGGTATATGTGAATCCATATTTATTTTTTTAAATGACCAACATAATGAGACTTGTTACTCAGATAAATAAATTCAAATCTTACACATTCTCTCCTATCTGTGTATGTGTATGAATAAGAGGGAGCATGCCACAGATAAGATGAGATTTTCACCCCTAATAAAAATAACCTATTTTAGTATATTTCAATACCATTCGTTTTCTATCCTGAGAATTTATTATGTAATCAAATTACATGTATGATAAATCTTCTGTAATTATCCGTAAGAATCTTATTTTTCAGATTAAGAAAACACTTCTGATTTACAGTTGCATTTTACATACAGATGACTAGATATATATTTAAATATCAAAATTCAGACATTTTTAGTTCAAATCAGTTAAACTGAAAAATCTTTCCTTTCCAGCTGCCTATATTTCTCTTTAATCATGGTCAGTATGGACCTTATTACAAGTAATTTGTTACTATAGGGCTGAGGAAAAAATGCTAGCCTCACAAGTTTTGTCATTTTCCCCCCCTGCTTCCCCTGCAGGCTGCTATTGTTGATGGCCTTTATGGAAATATAAATTCAATCAGCAGCTGCAAATTTCATGAGACGTCCATCTTCATGCTGAATTTCTAACTGAGTGTCAAAACAATCTGTGGATTTCTCCCTGATGAAACACACTTTGAATTGTAAATTTCTGCAATTTTCTCATGTTAGAATTTGAGCTGCACTAAAATAGAGCCAGTCCAGATATAGTGCCTGCCAGATTGAGACAAGTAATTTTCCCCCTCATTACCTCAACACTGACATTGAAAGGGTTAAAAATAACTCACGAAAAATTATCTGTTTCTTTTTTATTTTACATTAAAAAATTAAATCCCATTTGGTTTTTTTTAGAAGGAAAATAGAAAGGCCTTCAAAACACTCCAAATACTCTCCAAACAGTTTTTTTGCACCTGCTATTCATTTTACAGTATTTTGCAGTGATAAACCCCCAGAAATTAGTCACAGAATTTAAAGAATTTCCTGTGGTGCCAAAATAGTTCACAGAGATAATTTGTTTCTTCTAAATTCTGACTTACATTAGGTGTTGATGGAAAATAGATGCATAGACTACAAAAATCAAAATTTATTAGTTTTGAACTGTTTACTGGTTTCAGAATACAATAATGTTTCTCATTCAATTACTGTTTCTACTGTAGTAGTTTAGGAGACACACTAGCTTACCAAGTATATTATAGCAGTTCAAATACTTTGCCTTAGAGAAATATTTATTTCTCTCTTCTGTAGGCATTGACATGAAATATATAAAACAATAATACTTTACCAATTTGCAAGCAAACTAATTAGTCTGTTTATTATATAGAAAGGAAATAAGAAAAATTCACACAGAGAAATTCAATAATGATAAATATTAATGATAATTTATCTATTCATGTAGTTAAGAACTAACTGACTGTTTGTTTTCTTCTCTCTGAGGATAAATATTGTGGTGGGATCGGTGAAGGGTTTACTGAACTGCACTTCACCACAACTGAAAAGAATGACACTGTAGTGGATGTTTCAGTACAAACATCACATTCTAAAACACAATACTGTCTTTCAGTTTGGAGATAATTCAAGTGGCCTCTTTTTGTATACACCAAACTTCAAGTTCGAAGTTTCATCAGAATGAAGAAAGAAACCTAAAAGTGAACTCCAGAGTAATTCCATTTCTAAAGACTTTCAGCATACTAAGGTTCTATCACTTTATAATTTCTATTTATTTTATCACTACATCATTTCTTCAGCCGAGTCATTCCCCATTCCCTGTCTCCTCCCTCAGTTACCTCAGTTATTCTGGTTTATGTGAACTGGAATGACCTGAGTTGATCACAATTCCAAACCCTCAGAACTGATCTATACACTTTCTCTGATTAGTTTCTTAAACTTAAGTATAATTCACTGATTTAAAAACCAATGAATATGCAAGACCACTAATCTATGTCAAAAATCAGGTTAGTGTCCAAAAAACATCCAAGGAAAGAATGCTGGTATGCAGCTGGAGAAGGACCTGCACTAGTTAGGTGCACTCTTATGCCCTGGCAAACTGGCAGGTCAGAGGGACATGTCACTCAGAGGAAAATTACTGGGCTTCCTACACTTATTAAACTAAAATTAAACCCTTATAAACTTGCTATTCTTAGAACGTTCCCTGCTCAGCGTGATAAAAACACCCCTAAACTTTGTTGAAAATGTTATTTCAACAGAACTCTGATTTAGTTACAACATCCAGATCAAATACTCTTGATACTTTCACTTTTACACTTCCATATGCTTATTAACTTTAACAGCAAAATAAAGACACACACCAATCTCTCCTCTAATAAAATTTTATATAGTGAAGCAGATGTTCTGTCACACATGGTTTCCAGCCACAAGTTTTAGCTATAAAGTCTGCTCAGGTAGATAGTAAGAATGGTTATTACTGAATGTATTATAATAGATTTCATTATAACAGATTCTTGAATATTATTTGGTCATTTTCATCTGTGGAGCCTACCAGAAAGGAAGATAGGTATAACGAGACAAGTTAGTTCTATTTCTCAAAATATTGAGAGTACTACTTATAAGAGTTTGCAATAATAGCAAAACATGGGAATAAAGAGTCCTTCCTAATTGTATTAATCATTGTATAATAACTGGCCTCTGGGGGAATTTAACTTTATTTTGCATTATTTAAAAACCTCACCATTTCTCAAAAACATTACTTCTATTTTATCCATATCTTCCAAGTTCTAGGCCATGACACGTTATTAAAGTGCAGGGTGTTGAAGTAGTTCCAAAGGAAACCGATTAAACTTCCATCAAATACATTAAACTGCAGAATTCTCCAATTTATGTGTGGAGTCGGGCTTGCTGACCTCTAGGCATCCTACCAAAACTGAAAACCCCAAAGTAATTCAAATCTTAGGGAAGTAAATGAAAACTGAAAGCAGTATTAATAAGCCACACAAAGCTGCAAAAAGAAAACCCACAGTAGTACAAACCCAACTGTGATCCTTTAAAACCTAGTATGATCTATGTATCTCTCCAATGCCATCTTCTGCACTGTAAAGCCACTGAAGAAGTGTGATTCTTTTTTGCCTTCCAATATAACTTAGGATAACACTGAACTTACATTTTGGCAAGGTATCAGAAGCACCACAAACAAACAAAAATTGTAACTTTTATGGCATTAAGGTACACCACCTGCAGATTGCGTTACTTTCCTCCCATATGAAAGCTTTGCTCTTAATTTAATAACACTTCCTACGCACACACATGCATAGAAGTCCATGAAGATTTCCTTTTTCTCAACTTCTTCCTAAGACAACTAGAAAAGTTTTTAAATGGCAAGACTGCTTAAAAAGGTTGTGAGTACTACTACCTTATGAAGCTGATTTTTAAAATACAGCATAATCATTGCTAATACTGGAAGCAGCCAAAAGTGAAATAAAACATAACAACAACAAAAAACAGATCCATTACTTTCTCATCCAAGGTATTCTGTTGCAAGGCAGTCCCTATGTAATCTGACCTTCCATTCAAAAAACTTGAAAAATATCTTGTTGAAAATTGATGTGAAGTTTAACCAAGTCTTATAACACAAACAATAGTTTCCAAAGCAGGCACAGGCAGTGGTTAAAATGGTATTATTTAGAGGACAGTCAGTTGATTCACCATAGGCATAAAATACACATCCTCTCTGGGAGCATGAACTCCTATACATTCTACGTGGCCTCCACAGTTTATGGCACTTTAACAGTGGCCAGTTGTCCAGTGCCATAACCTTGCAACTAAATTCTCTCCGGAAAAGCCTGTGGAAGAGCACTTGGACACCAAGAGTCAAGAAGAGCAAAAGAAATATTACAGTTTTTCTCTTCTTGCCAAGTGGCAAGAACAGAAAAAGAAGTGTTACAGTTGTTACCACTGAGGGAGAAGGAAACAGAATCACAAAACTTCCTTCCATCAGCTGACCGATCCCTAGAGAAAAATTGTCATATTAACCCAGTAAAGTCCCAGGGAAATTAAAAAGTGTATGGAAATGTCAGTTTATCCCTCAGGCAAGGCTTGACTCATTTCTAGAATTCTATAAGCATTGCTTAGATAATGGCATCTATAATAACACTGCATCACCCCTAATATACACAAGGTTTGTCTTTTAAAAGGAAACATGGTTAATATCCAGCCTCCCAAAAATATTTCTCAGTATAATAGAAATTTTGTGCAGGTTTCCAGAAATGCTTGTGTTCCAGATCTTTGAACCATTAGCAAAATTATAAGAATAATCATGTTGCTCAGCGATCTCCAGTATCACTGGATAACCTCAAAATGATAACCTCAAAAGCCTCATCTGAAGTGATGCCATGCTAATCAATGCAACACCAAGCAACCATTATCCTTTTTCTATTTTTCTACACATAAAGTGTAATTTTCAAATATTTTCCATCAATGAGATGATCAACAAAAAGTATTTAGAATCTAAGGAAAAGATCCTAAAGAGGCTGCATGCACAATATAATTCTTGTCTAAAGCTTAATGTAAAAGGAAAAAATTGCTAAACAATTTCTAGGTATCTGACATAAAATCCTAGTCTTCCATGTTCATTAACACAGCTGCATTCCTAGTCCCCACTAAAACTATCACAAGTTTCAATGCCTTTCTTTCACTTATTCAAAGATTAACTCAAACTGCTTAGATTCACCTGTTTTCTCTTGACAAAGCGAAAAAAACCAATTAACCAATTATCATCGAAAAACTGTTTCACAATTGTTTTGTATGACATTGCCTCTTCTCTACACAAACTTCTCTCCCTGAAGGGCATGAATTTTACAGAAATTAGCAGTCAACAATGCAGACAGAGATGTTAAACACACCCTAAGTTTAATTCCTCTTGTAATCTGCATCACAAATAGCAGGTTCAGAGTACTTTCTCTGCCCTATGAAGAAAGCATGGAAAGGAGCACACTGAAAAATAAAACAGGAGTGTGGACTTCCTTGTATGGATTCTCCCATCCAAGGCTTTCTACACCTTTGGAATAAAAAAGAGGCAAGCATAGGAGATCCACCTTTTTTTCTGAATGCAAACAGTGAAAGTCCTGTCTATGATAAAGGGTAGTAGCCATCAGACTACCCAACATCATATTCTATACATCCATCAGGCCAGCTGTCTTCTAATAATTTTTTCACCATTTTATTTTCTTAGCACCTCTGAAACATCTGTTAGGAATACTATCTAAACACTTACTAATACTGTATTGAAGAAACTATCAATCACTGTCCTTTTAGTCCGCTATTTTGTTGTTTTTCACATGCAGACATACTATTTGTTAGGTATTTACAATACTTCAAAAATATTCTAATGAATAATAATTCTATTCCACATTAAATACACTTTGCATCCTGTCTTTCATTTTACAACAAGTTGCATGTTCTTCTTCTCTACATAGAATTAAATACTGTGTTTCAGTCCTCATTCATCTTCAGCCATTTTTTACTCATCACATTTACACAAATCTTCAGATGCATCCAAAAGTACATTTTCTTTTGAGCCAACTCTAAGTCACTTTTTATAATTTTGGCCAACTTCCTTATGCTGAATCTTTTCCTAATTAGCAAGGTCACAATTTTTTTTAGTCAACTCAATCTCCCTTCCAGTCCCCTCTTTTCTACCCAATTCAGTCATCTAAGTGAAGTAATTTCATTTCATCCAACTAGATAAAACAGGTAGACATATCCACTTACAGATTCAAATCAAGAGCCAGCCCATTCTTGAGCCTCATTGCACAGAAATGGCTCAGTTTTCTACAGAAACACCGCAGAATCCCTGCATCAGCACTTGTTCAGTTACAAAACACATCAGAACCCCATTATGCCAATGTCAGTCTAAGAGTTTGCCATTTTATTCATGCAGATTATGCACTCTTGCCTAGAAATTACCTCCTATAAACTGTTTCAATTTTACTAGCAGTTATGAGCTACATTACACATGATTTCATGATAACATCATTATTTTAAAATACTAACACTTTAAAGTATTAAATAGTGATGATTTAACCTACTGTGTGAACTTTACAGTAACATAAAAATTTCAGCCTGCCAATAACTCTTTGAAAATAAATCTGAATGCCTTTCGAAAAGTCTCAAAACAAAGCAATAATGAGTAAATGACAAACTGCCATCTAAGAGCACGAAATTTTGTAAATTCACGGAACTACTGCCTTCATCACCTGCAAACTCTTTCAGCATGACAGAAGGCAAACTACAGAACACACGTTGGGAAACAACCCTGAGAAAAAGAGGCGTGTTCAGTTATTCAGAGATATGCTGGCTACACATGAGCTGGGTAGTCAAAAGGGGTAAAACGCTATTGCTACTTGTTACTAAAATTACACACAGTGGTTACTATACTTTTCACAGCTTGAGGGTATGAGGGGAGGTACATGAAAAATCTGGTGAATACTGCATACATATCACCATTTGCATGGCCATTACAGGGCCACAAAAGTGACAAAAAAAAACCCCTCCTAATTTGAGATAGGTCAGTTTTAAATAGAAAATCACTTCCTTCTGGATCAAAACTGTAACAAGAGTCATCTTGGTATAAATAAAACTTTGAGAACCCAAAATCCAACAGATTATGCTGTCAGTTTTAGAAATTAAAATGTGCTTCAGAGATTAAATGTTCTTCTACACAAGTGAACAGATGTAATTTCTTATTGTTTGTTAACTGGACCAATACTTAAAATATAGTTCAAATTAAACTGAAAATATTGCCTTCTAATAAAAGGTGCACCATCCCAAAAATAATGAGTGCTGTAGAGGTTGAGCTGACATCATCATATCACATTATACATTTATACAATACTTAGACTAATTGTTAAAGATTAATATACAGTGGTTTAATTTGAGAGAAAACACCCATATTTTATATTGGTAGCAGTCATGGGTAAACAGTATTTTGTGTCTCTGTTTAGGACTAGTCTGTGAGATTTAGCAGTTTTATCTCGTGGTTATTTGCTCTTATTCCTTGCCTATTGCTACCCTGTTTGTAAGTAAATTGTTACTTGTTGTATTTGTATCTACTCATATTCATTCCTTATTAGTGGAATTTTTTGAACTTATAAGGGCAGGCAACTCGTTCTGGAGTGTTCACCTTTAGTGTAAAACCAAGACAGCAGATGAAAAAACCTCAAAACTGCAGCATGAAACTTCTTTAAATATCAAACGCCCATACATTTCTGCTCACTTTTCCCCTCTGAACTGTTTTATTGGTTCCAAACCCAGTTATAAATGGAACAAATCACAAATAGCAATCACCATCCAACATTAAAGCTGCCACCAAAATGTTTTTTAAAACTTTACAGTCCTATTAATTTCATGGTTTTTAAACTATATTCATTATCAGGAAAGTTTCTGATTCGATCCAGCCCTTTTCCACCTCTCACCTTATTGCCAGTGTTGACTTATTTGGCCTTTCAAGACATTTCATCCATACAGTCTGTCAACAATACTGCTTTCAAAAAAACCCACCACCACACCCATTCTCACTACAGTTACATTTTCTCTCTATGCTATTTCACTGGTTTCCAGCTTTTTCTGTTGCATCAGCAAGATGAGCTAAAAAAGCTCCAGTGCACTACCACATTTACAGCAATTGTTCTAACAGCTACTCTCAGAAATATGTAACTAATTATGATCTTGCAGTACTTACAAGGCAAGTGCCTCATGGCACTGCCTGTCCTTCATCCCTGCTTGTCTTCCTGTGTTTCATCTCTGGAGACACTGCAATCTTTGCAACACAAACACTCTTTGGACAAGTATTTGTAATACAGATACCACAGCATAACTCCAATCACTTTTACTATTTCTCTCTATTCAAATTACTACTAAGCATCCTCCACAGTTCTGCTGAGTTTCCTATCAATGTCCACCCATCATATACATAGAAACAAATTCTTCTCCACTAGGAGTTTAGTTCTGCCACCTTCTGTCTTAGTTTTTTCTGTCTGGCTCCCCCAAAAACATGTATAATTTTCATATAAAAATTAGCATGTCTAAAACAAGTCTTATCCTCCCTTTCCACATATTAATGATTAATGCCATAATTCTTCTCTTTTCTTTCTGGTACTCAGGATTTCTCTCCAATGTGTAGGTTCTTTCTGCATAAGATATTTTCAGTAAGACTTTCCTGATTTTCCACACTGCTAAATCTGCCATTCAGGCACAACAATAATAACAAAATTTTCCCTTGACATGGCAAATGCATTCCACTCCACTCATGAATTTATAGCACAGTTGCAACGATTGGTTATCTAGTCAGCAACTGTGGGACTGACATTGTGTCTTTAGACCCTACATAAAGTTTTTATTTTTCACTTGGACTACAGGGTACTTTGTTTTCAAGCTCTTATGCAAGGAGGAATCTCCTCTGTACCCTTCTCTCTATATAGCCTGAGACAGGTAGACTTCTATCACATATGGGTCTGTATCAATCAAGCAAAATTTGGAAGAACTCCATGAATATCCACAAAGTAATTTCAAAATTTTCTTTTACTTTCTATTTGATGTGAAGTGTAAAATTTCTACCATGAGTGGGTTGGTTTTTTGTTAATAACAATGGTCATTACTGTCCATATTTATCTACAGCACCTCTTTTTAGACATCAATTTTAAACACCTTGGATAAAGGCTATTCTTCCATCTCAATGACCAAGCAAGACATTGCCATGGCTCATAGCCATAATAAAAATCTGAAAATAAATTTAAACAACACAGATGGGAAAAATCTTGCCACAATATCCGGGAAGATAAAAGTAGATATGGCTCTTGTCCCTTCCTCAGCAGTATAGACAATTTTGAAGTAGTTCCAGAGCAGGTGTTTTCTATTATACGATCAAAATTTTGAAATAACTGTATATAAACAAATACATTTCACCAGCAGCAACAGAACTTCATTATTCTTCAAATTTAGTTATTTTTATTCCAGTTTCAGAAGAAGGTGCTTTTTTCAAGGTATTTGTTTTTTGTTTGGTATAATATGGAATATAGAAATCAGGCACCGATAGAGAACGAATTTGCAGTAAGGAAGAAGTTAAATATTTGAGATTTCCTAACTTACTTTTTGTTTAGTTTTATTTAAACATCCAAAGGGAGAAAAATATAGTAAGGGAGGTTGACAGAAAAATGACAAGGAATCATCACTACTAGTGCATTACATTGAGCAATGTCAATGTATGAGTAAAGATGCCTATAATCACCACAGTAGCCTTGTGCTGGTTTTGGCTGGAGTAGAGGTAATTTTCTTCACAGTGCCTGGTATGGGGCTGTGTTTCGGATTTGTGCTGATAATGTGGTGATGTTCTTGTTATTGCTGAGCAGGGCTCACACAGAGCCAAGGCCTGTTCTGCTTCTCCTACTGCCACACTGGTGAGGGGCTGGGGTTGCCTGGGAGGCTGGGAGGAGACACAGCTAGGACAGGTGACCCCAGCTGACCAAAGGGATATTCCAGACCATCCCGACATCATGCTCAGTATACAAAGCGGGGGTAAAAAGGGGTAAGGGAAGACATTTGGAGTGATGATATTTATCTATCTCATTAACCATTATGCTGCTATCCTGAGCTGGCTAATTTTCTTCTATATGTGGCTTTCACTTTCCCTACTGTATGTGACCCCTCAAGTTTTACAGCTTTTACCCTTTCAATTCTAACCCCGATCCTGCTGGTGGGGGAGGAAGAGAGCAGCTTCATGGGACTTGGTGGCTGGCTGGGGTTAAACCAAAAGCCTCTATAAATTCAGACTTGATGACATGCAGAACACATGATCTAGCAGCACTAATTTTATCATTAAGTAATGCCTAACTATTATATCTAACATATCTATTACACCTAAAGAGCCAAGAAGCTAGACACTGAACTCAGACCTGATCTCAGGACATGTTTGCCAAGAGAAGAAAAAAGAAACAAAACCAATTTTACAGAACAGCAGGTAAATTTATTTCCTTCCCTCACTCATCTATAAAGACCTGCATTTGCACTTCACACATTTGAATAGGACATGGCATCACAATGAGTCTGTCTTTGGTTTCTACTGCGCTACTATAACAGATTATAAATTTCATCTCTTCCAGCTCATGAAGTTTATTTCCAGTTAACTGCCCATTTACATTTAGATAGTTGTATCCTGGCTCATGTTATGCCATACCTTGCTACTAGAGAAAGATTTCCTTCATGTGTTCTATGCCAGGATAATACAGCTATAGGGATTTAAGAACCCTTGAGAAGGAACACAATTCCTTTCAGCTCAAAAGAGGACAGAGTCTGCAAGCTCTATATTGTATTTTAATCCCCAGTTCCTTTATCTTGATTAACAGAGGTAATGTAACTTTGTACTGACATTTCCATTACAACCCCTTTTAAAGAGTACCAGCCATGCTATAAATATTTACCACAAAACAGATTACTGAATGAATTCAGTTTGCATGCTAAGTAAATGGATGTTGGTAAGCAGTCTGAAACTAAGTCTATATCTAAATTTCTTGCTAATTTAGACTTTTGAGGACAATTCAAATCAACTTTTTCAGGAAGTCTTTGGAAACATTTTTGAGGCAAAAAAAGCATTGAACATAACAGTTTTTCCATCAGAACACACTCATAAATTTTAGCAAGGAATAGCTAATACAAATGCTTGAAAAACAGTTTCGATCTTCACTCATCAACTGATCCTTTCCTCTTATCCAAAAGAGAGGCAAGGTGGGAAACTCAAGAAAGCACACCCCCATTTTACTATAACTCTTCATGGTAAAGTTCAGGAGCAATAGCAGTAAGATTTTCTTAGCAGTAGGTACCCATTGGACAGACAGCACAATAGTACATGAGAGATCTCCATTTTCCCTTGGGTGGAACAACATGAGTGCTTGCTCCTATCACTCCCCAGAGCCACACTGGTTGCAATAAGGTGACTCTCCTTCATGGTCAATTAAACAATACTTATACCCTAATCAATCAATTCAATTCAATGCAGTCTCTTTTGGGTCATGAGATAGTAATTCATATTAAAAGACTTGATGTCTTATGTACTTCAATAACTTACAAAGGTATTGCTACAATATAGTTTGATGACTACCTTCATGCTAAAGGTTCAGAGATACAGTCATAATTTTTTAAAAAACAGATAGCAAGAAACAGTGCCAAGCTGTCACTCAGGAGGCAGGTCAGAATGTGTAACTAGTTGAAGCCCTCTTTCCTTCCTTTAGACACAACTGTAAACGGCTTCAAGGTGTGTGGATGACACTTATTTCTTTACTTCAACAGTCTGCTCACAAGCTGCCCCAATATTATTAAAGCAAACCTAATATACAACAATTAACTTATAGACTGACTTATAGAACAAGCATATTTTTTTCTTGGTTTTCTGGTACATTGAAACTATTTTGGTAGGCTGGTATGGTTAGGCATTCAAGGCCTCTAACTGATTTGGGCTGGCCAACTTTCTTTTACTAAGGGGAAGATGTGAACACCCAAAGGACATGGAAGAATCGCATTAATGGACTGCACTGAACTGTCTTGTTGCACAGAAGCAACAGAGAAGCAGAAATCAGTTAACCAATTAATTACTCCAGAAACTAATTATTTACACCTCTTTGAGAATACCTACAGTCTGTTTCAGAGAATGGCGTTAGTCACACTTGGGTTGCAAAAGCCTAAAATCTAATATGCCCTTCAAGAGACTGGGCCTTTCTAATGCCTTCCTAATGCCTCCCTGCTCTCAGAGGAAAGTCCTGGTCTGGAATGGACAAGGACCTCCTCAGAAGCATTACCTTACTATGGTACAGGATCTGCACAGACCACACACACCTTTTAGCAGACATCACATTGGCAAAAGGTTTCTAGAAAGCTTGTTAAAATACACAATTTGATAATCTTCTCTTCTTGTGACAAGGTTAAGTTGCTTCTTCCAGAACTGAAAAACAGTTTAACATACCTGCCAAAACCCTGCGATCATAGCAAATCTTAGTAGGCTTCCTATTTCAGCAAATATTACCACATCTTTCTCATAGAAGAGATCTGTTTTAATCTAAGACAGAACAAAAATCAGAATCTCATCAGTAATCCTATAGAAACACTAAGGAGTAAGCTACATAAGTTTGTATAACCTATATAAGGCATGTGTTTCCTTGGCAGTCTTCAAGGTACCTCCACCCAGAGTCACCAGTCTCCCACACCTTCTAGCTCAAAGATTCCACCCTCTTTCTTTGTCCCATTTTCTTAACTCATGGAATCACATGTTCAACTTTTTCAACTGAATTAAATTAGCTCAGCAACAATTCTCATTAATGCTGTCAGCTTGCAGAAGAGAAGGTAAAGGATGAATAAGATCTCTCCCTTTCATCAATGGCAAACTCAAGTTAATCAAGAGAGTCAACCTCATTTTACCTTCAGGTTCACAACAGACTCTGGCTCCAGTTTTTTGGACTTTCTCCCATGCTATTACATATCTGGGTCAGAAACAAATCCAGAGCTGCCTATTTTCCAACTCTGGCTCAGAAAGTGCTTACACAGCATGTCTTTTCAATTTGAGATGATGAAAATGTCACAGAACCAGCTGATTTCATAAACTACCCGTCATCTCCCACCTAATTATTTCAAGAACAACCTAGGAGGTTTTGGTACACTACACTAAACCGATGTCAATGCTTATGGATGCTGATTCTTGGTTCTCAAATCAGGGACTCACTCTGTGAGTCACGCAAGCAGGGCAGGGCTCCTCTGCCGGTGAGCAGCGGGCTGATTTGAAGAGGTCTCGAGGGAGTGCAGTGACCCAGAGGGTGCAAACGGGTGTGGCATGTCCCTGAGGGCATGGCAGGGCACCTTGGGAGGCAGTTTAGTGACCCACAGGGGCAAACGGGTGTGGCATGTCTCTGAGGGCATGGCACAGCACCTTGGCAGGCAGTTTGAACAGGCAGGGTAAGCAGGCAGGGTTGCAAGTTCTTCCTGCTAGTAAGGTTAGTTTAGTGGTTGCTGTATTTCTATTGGTTAATTGGTTTTGGGATCTTTTGTTAGTAATGTTTTCTACACAACCAAAAATTGTAGTTAGTACAAGTGTGCATAACCAAATAGAACTCTCCAAAAATGATGTGTCTGTACAGACCTCTTCCTGTGCGGAATGTTTGAGCTTGAGTGGTTCCAGGGGCCATTGCAGAGGAAGCCTGTCTATGGTGTGAACAAATGAATGATCTCCTTAAGCTGCTGGCTGAGCTTAGGGAGGAAGTTGAAAGACTAAGGAGTATTAGGGAAAGTGAAACGGAAAGAGATTGGTGGGAGTCACACCCTTCCATCCTTGAGGGAGGCCCACCAGGAGTCAGAGGACTCCCATGCCTCCCACTGTCAGGCAATAGGAGAACACCTGGTGCTGAAGGGGAGTGGAAATGGGTCCCTGCTTGGGAATGTAATAATAAAAATTCCTCCTCACCCCCATCACCTACCGGTACCACTTCAGAATAGGTATGAGCCCCTGGATCTAGAGAGTCACACAGACTATTCAGAAGAAAATGATCTGCCCAGTGAGCTTCCCCATTACACTTCATCTGTAGGACAGATCACCACCTCTAACATCAAAAAGAAAAAATGGGTAGTTGTGGTGGGTGACTCCCTTCTGAGGTACAGGGGGCCCTATATGTCAATCACACCCATCCCACAGGGAGCTGGGGATCCCAAGGTCTGGGATTTCCTTGAGAGGCTTCCTGGGCTGATTCAGCCCTCTGATTATTACCCACTGCTGACACTCCAGGCTGTCAGAGACGAGACTGAAAACAGAGGTGTCAGGGCAATTAAAAGGGACTTTAGGACACTGGGTCAAGTGATTCATAGGTAGTCTTTTCCTCAGTTGCTCTGGTGGCAGAAAAAAAATGATGAAAGGAATAGAGGTCCCATTATCAACAAGTGGCTCAAGGGTTGGTGTCATTGGTAGAATTTTGGAGCTCTTTGACCATGGGGCAACTTTTTTGGCACCTGGCCTGCTGGAACTGGATGGGCTCCATCTCCTGTTAAGGGCAGAAGGATTTTAGCTCATGAACTGGCAGAACTCGTGGAGAGGGCTTTAAACCAGATTTGGAAGGGGAAGGGGCTGCAGCTGGGCTGTCTGGAAGCAGCCCCAAGGGTGGTAAGCCTGAATTAGGGGTGAAATCAGCAGCCCAGCTGAGGTGCATTACACCAATGCAGGCAGCAGGGGTAACAAACAAGAGCTGGAGCCGTGGTACCACAGCCAAGCTGTGATGCAGTCACCATCAGGGAAACGTGGTGGGACACTCACACAGCTGGAGCACTGCCCTGGGTGGCTACAAGCTCCTCAGGAGAGACAGGGAGGGGAGAAGAGCTGGAGGGGTGGCCCTTTATATTAGGGAGGGTTTGGTACCATGGGAACTGAAACCAATGATGGTGGAGTTGAATGTCCATGGGTAAGAATTCAGGGGAAGGCCAACAAGGCTGACATCCTCATCCTCCTGGGAGTCTGTTATTGTCCACCCAGCCAGGAAGAAGAGCTGGACAACTTATCCTGTAGGCAGCTGGTGAATGGTTCAGGATCACCAGCCCTTGTTCTTGTAGGTGACTTCAGCCTAGCAGACACCTGCTGGGAACTTGACACAGCAGAAAAGAGGGAGTGCAGGAAGTTCTTAGAGTGTGTGGAGGACAAGTTCTTGTCACAGCTGGTGGGTGAGCCCACCAGGGGAGGGACTATGTTAGACCTGTTGTTTGCCAATAGAGATGGGCTGGTGGGAGGTGTGGTGGTTGGAGGCTGCTTGGGGCACAGTGATCATGCAGTTATAGAGTTCTCAATGTTTGGTGACACCAGGAGGAACATCAGTAAGACCCTGACATTGGACTTTGAGAGGGCAGACTTTGCCTGTTTAGGAGACTTATTCAGAGAGTTCTTTGGGAAGCAGCCCTTAAAACAAAGGAGTCCAGGAAAGGTGAGTGTGCTTCAAAACAGAGATCTTGAGGGCACCGGAACAGACTGTCCCTGTGTGCCCAAAGATGAGTCAACAAGGCAAACGTCCAGCCTGGATGGGCAATGAGATTTTGAAGGAACTTAGAAATAAAAAGCACAAGGCCGCACAAACACTTATATATAATGAGTATTAGAAGGCAGACATGAGCAGCTAAAGGAAGGAAGAGGACCACTGGTCCTACTGGCAGAAATTCCTATTTGGCAGAAATACTAGACTCTACTAACTCTCAGATCAGAGAGTTACTTTATCACACAAATACAGATGATAATTTTACTACATCCAAGTAGTTTTGCAGAAAACAGAACCAATAGCAGTTTAGTTTTTGGAAATTTTAGAGTTCAGTGTTTCTATCATATTGCCTAGATCAAGTATTTACAGTTTGTGTTTATACATTTGTCTAAACACTAGAACATACCACATGCATTAAATTAGCCATTTAAATAAAGAACTCTCTCAAAAGGTATTTTGCAAAAATGGCAAAAAGTGAAATTCTGGACGATAACCAATATTCTGCCATTGGTTTCAAAAGATTAAGTTTTGTCTCATTTCTTATGGAAAACCATTTAAAGTCCGCATTTTAAAAACCTTACATAATAAAAGAGAAAACATAAAGATAATTCTGACAATAATCAACCCATCATTTATTAACAAACATTTCCTAATTGACTAAATATAAGAAGATACATTACAGCTGCTTATGAGAGTTCTGTCACTATATCTGAAACCTTCACAGCTCCACAATTAGAGGTTGTTGGCACCATACCAATTTTTTTAGTGTTTCTGGAGAATCAGTCCATCTGAAGCTTTAGTTGTTTCAATACTGTGATGACTACACTAACCAGCACTGTAGCTAACACACAGGGAAAAGCCACCACTTCTAAAGTACAAGTATGTAAGGTCTGATGGCTAAACATCAACTCTAGAGCTTATTTAAACAGTCTCTGCAATCTCCTGGTAATAACCAGCTCTGAGGCTTCTCTCTTGCTCTGCCTGAACCTTTCACACCTCTCATAGAGCTATGAAGCTCTTGTGCATGTAGCAGGCTTATCTGCTTTGAAGTATCTTTCAAAACAGAATGAAGGCTTGTTGACAGAACAAGGAAGCTGCTAGTTACAAACAAATTGGGCTAACACTGAACTTGCTGTGCCTGGTGGCCTTGTGCTAGTCTGAAAAAGTAGTATCAAGGACCATTTGGAGTGAGAGTGCAGGACCATCAAGCAGACAATACCTACTATCCTTGATTGCAAGGTCTTTTAAAATTGCCTGTGGTTTTGTGGGTGTCCCCTCACCTCCTCCTCCATAATTGCTACTGTTAGCAACTGTTTAATAATTTGTGATGTTTGGTCGTGGGAGCAAGTGTTTCTTTAGCACCCTGTTACTGGATGCATCTGCTCCAGATAATTGCCAGCAGTGCTACTGGAAAACAGAGACCTTGATATTCTGAGTGCCTGGGAACTTTATCTCCCCCTTCCTCAATTCCTTATCAGTAGGTCTGCTTTATAGGAGAAAGGGCAGAAGCAGCTAGCAGTCTCCTCTGAGTAACAATTTATTGTACTGAAGATGCGGAATTAAGACAAAACTTTGTATTCCTCTCTTATGCGCTGTACATTCAGAGAAACAATATCAATATTCGGCTGATTTAAATTTAACAATGCAGTAGTAAATTTACTTATCAATCTTCATGACTAACCTTTATACTAACCAATTTAAACATGAACTATACTCCTGGATTAATTCCTCCCCTGACTCAGGCAGAACCTTCACCTTGACTGCTATCAGTACATTATAATCCAGAGAGCAAAACATGACACGAAAGAGCTCAATTTGTTGATCTGAATTTCTTCATTATATTGTATATCTTCCTGTTACAACTGTTAAATTGGGGTATTCTTGACCATAACAAGTCACTGATATATATATATATATATATATATATATATACACACATATATATAGATAGGGTTTGTGTGGCCAGGTTCTGTTAGTGGAGGGGATGGCTACAGGGAGCTTCTCCTCCCTGAGAAGCTGTGAGAAGCTCCCCGTGTCTGACAGATGCAATGTCGGACAACTCCAGGATGGACCCACCACTGGCCAACGCCAAGCCTACCAGCAACACTGCTGGCACCTCTGATTTAACAAACTTAAGAAAAAGAAATAGTTACTGTGCAGATGAAACTGCAACCAGGGAAGAGTGAGAATGTGTGAGAGGTAAAACTCTACAAACACCATAACAAGCAAAGAACAAGGGTAAGAACATGTCCCAGACGCCAAAACAGAGATTCCCCTGTAGCCCAAATTTTTCTGGCAATGAGTCTCTTGAGGGTCTTCTTGTGGTCATTTGGGAACATCTTATTCTTCAAAATTCCCTTTTATGGTCCTGGATCTTCTGAAGAGTCCTCTTTCCTGAAGAGTATCTCAAATATGTGGTCAGGTCATGACGCACTTCTCTTATCATTCTCTACTCTCGCACTCTATCTCTGTTCTCAAAACTAAGACATCAACTAGTACATATTTATCACTAATATAAAGTAACAATAAAGCATTAGTTGTCACAAGACTTATTTGTCACAACAGGGAGTTAGCACAAGGCCATACTGACGCCTGGTATTTGTACTAAGCACTATAGTGGTACAAAATTAAGCATTAACCATGAATACAGGGGTTATACACTACTGTGCTAAAGTTAAAAGAGTTTTCCAACATCTTTCCCCACTGCTGCATGGACTTCTACTTGAAGAAGTATCACTAGTTTATCTGCAGCACATGTTATGTTCAGTGGACATCCTGCTGCATATTGTGATCTTTCCATTCTATCTTCCTGTTTGTAGCTGTCTGCACTAACTTTTCTCCATCCTAGAGTTTGATATCCCTTTCTTACAGACACAAAATATCAATCATCTGCTTAATAATTCCAAAGCCAGTGACATTTTCAGTTCCTATAGCACTGAGCACTGCCTGCAGAAGTCTGTCAGAATTCACCTTTTTTGATCTCTTCTAAATTTCATACTGACTGCAATTCCTCCTGATGGTGTTTCTAGATCATCTAGTTGAAGGAGGCTAGTCAAATCACTCCTTCACTCAAGAAGGATGAAGTAACATACTGGTTTTCATACACACACAGCCATAAGGGACACTTAGAATTTTGATCTTTCCTCCCTATTTCATCATTTCCACTCCCTCAACCTGTCACATTCATTCCTCCATGTTCTTCCTTTCTGTGCAACTCCTGTGCCCAGAGCATTGAGTATGAAACAGATTCTTCCTCTCCTCAAAGCAAAGCAGTTCTTGTATCAGCCAACCTGACCCTAACACTATAAAGCCTCTGGTGATAGAAATGTTATTTTAAAGATTTATAAAGAACACAATAAACTTCTTGAACAAAGCAGAAGCAAGACCTAATTCTTTACCACATTCTCTATTCCTCAGGAGAACTTTAAAAAGTTACAGTGGCCCATAGGGTAATATGCCAACATTACTCAGCTATTTTTTAATCTCATGGTTTCTCAACTGCACTTTTTTGTTAAGGTATTATTTTTTAAAATTACACCACTGGTGGGTAGCCCCCACGCATTCTATTTAAATGCGTAATTTTATTTGCACTCTTATCTTACAGTAATAAACAATTCCTAAAAAAAGATACACCAAATTAGGTACCAGCAAAAATGGACAACTGCAAATTTTCACATCAGAACCATAAGTAACAAAGCATGTATACAGGATTTATAATCTTGTTTATCCAAATTCATGTAAATAGTGCACTGAAACTAATTATACACATATATCAGAAAAAAAGTTCCCTGTATCTGCTAGTGACATACTTGCACTCTCCTCTGTAAAATCTGTTCTTTCATTTCCCAACATGATTTCAAACCCTGTAACTTTGCACACAGTAGGTGATTTGTTCTTTTTATGCATGTTAATAATAGATTTTTTTTTCCTCCTTGGGAACTGGAAAAGTAAGTTGAATTTTCCTTTATTTCAGAATAATGAAACTAAAAGCCATGGAGTTTAGTCATAAAACAGGAATGATGATATGCCAACAATCCTGATTGATATAATGGTCATGTTTGGAGCACACACAGCCCTATTAATCTCAGTTCTACAGGTGTCAGCTCCTCAAATTACCACAACTAAAACACTGCTATGATTTTTCCACCCATTAAAAACACTTATCTTTCTAGCACTATACCACCTTTTTCTCTCTAAACACTGCAGAAGGGAGTTATTATCACAAGGAAAATTTTCAAATGTTTTTTGTTTTTTAATTTTTTGTTACTATCTGATTTTTTGGTAATTGAAGAAAAAGATAAAAAAAGATACCCACTCAAACGATTACCTCTTCATACACCTCTACTGAAAGAATTAAAACAGCTTTTCAAGCCAATTGCACAATAATTAACTTACAAATGTACAGCTTAATGAATGTTAATAGTAGCAGGCAGAATTCAACAAGATCAGCATCTCAGTTTAATACCAATATACACACTGTGGCAATGGCCAGATAATATGCAAGTTACTACCTGTCTGCATGACTACTTATTGCTATTCCTGGTTTTTCAAGTCAGAGATTAACATACCATGCCTCTTGCCAGGTTGTTTCTGGCAGCTAAAAGAAAAATATGTGGAACTGATCATCACGAGTGCTCTCATGTGGCACATCCAGGAGCACGAGGGGATCAGGTCCAGCTAGCAGGAGTTTTGGAAAGGCAGGTCCTGCTTAACCAACCTAGTCTCCTTTTATGACCAGGTGAGCCCCTCAGTGGATGAGAGAAAGGCTGTGAATGTTACCTACTCAGACTTCAGTAAAGCCTTTGACTCTGTGTCCCACGGCACTCTCCTGGAAACGCTGGCACTGTCGCTTAGACAGATGCATTTATATCACTAAAAACTGTCTGGACAGCTGAGCCAAGGGAGTGGTGGTGAATGGAGCTACATCCAGCTGGTGGCTGGTCATGGGTGGGGGTCCCCAGGGCTCCATACTGGGGCCAGCCCTGTTCAGTTTCCTTATTGATGATCTCTAGAGGGGATTGAATACACTGTCAGTGAATTAGCAGATGACACCAAGTTGGGGGGAGTGTTATCTCTTGGAGGGATCTGCACAGGCTGGATCATGGCTGAGGCCAATGGGGTGAGGTTCAACAAGGCCCAGGGCCAGGTCCTGCCCTTGGGTCACAACAGCCCCAGGCANTAGCCAAGGGTCAGACTCCTGCCTCAGGCAACTGTGGCACAACTAGGGGAAATGGCCTCAAGTTGCACCAGGGGAGGTTCAGGTTGGGCATTGGGATGAATTTCTTCACACAAGAGGCTGCTAAACATTGGAACAGCCTCCCCGGGGAAGTGGTGGAGTCACCATCACTGAAACTGTCCACAAAACAACTGGATGTGGCACTTAGTGCTGTGGTTTAGTTGACATGGTGTTTGGTCAAAGGTCATACTAAATGAACTCAGAAGTCCTTTTCATACCTTTATGATTCTATATCACTGCAAACAAACACAGGCTTTTCAGATATTAATGCTTTTATAACTGCAATGAGCTCCTCAAAGTGTAATTGCTTTGCTACGTGAAGTATCACCCAGATTGAAAAGCTAATTTGTCCTTCCAGAATTACAGTCCTAGAAACTAGCAATATGCAGTGCAAGTTTTATTTCTGTACAAACATACGCACTACTATTTTAGAACTATGTTTCTGTATTCTATAATCTCTCCATGAAGGAATACTCAGAGAACTGTCAGTATATACTGTTCTTCTGTTTTTGAAACAACGTTGCCACCACCTGGACAATCCTCTAACTGTCGGGTGTTGCTGTGGTGTCAGTGTCTGAATCTGGAAAAATAACAAACCCATACTTTCTCAATAGAATTATTTCCACAACCAAGATAATGAGATCTTCAAAACTTTGGTTTACTATTCATTAATCAACATTCAAATTCTGTGTTCTGTGTTTCATTAGTATCTTAATATTTGACACATAAAACTAAAATGTATTAGCTTTCCTCCCGCATTTGAAAAGCTAACTTGAAAAACTACTTTTTGTGTTGTAATATGATTTACAATTATCTGCAATTCTCAATAACCAGCTTACAAATGCTTCATACAATCACAACCAGTTTCTGTCTCCCTCAGACTTCATTCCTGTTAGCGAAGAAGCTAAGATTCAGACCCAGATGAAAACCATAGCTTTTACCTCTGAAGATATGCTTTGGAAATTTGTTGCTTCTTCCACTTCTCTGCCATTCATAATAGAGCATTACAAGAATGTTTCAGTCTAGTCTTCAAGAAAAAGCTGTGTTTATTTTGAAGGAAAGTAGAAATTCTACTCTAAACTTCTGATGCACAGGAAGGTGACAGGCCACTACCTAAAACAGGAAACAAGGGGCAACTGAAACTATTATGGAGGAGTCCTTTAGTCTCAGAAGAACCATAAACTTTTCTAAAAAAACTTTCATTAAAAATATATATACTTCAACTGAAGACTGGATTCAATCAGATATAGGACAATTTACATATATAATGCAACTGAATACTTAGTACTTTTCCTTGTAAGATTCTTCTTTATTTATGCATTTCTTGTTTGTTGAGAATTTTGTGCACAAGATACAGGTTTATGCAAATGTGAGCAGGCATTTCACATGAAGAAAATGTTTCCCACAGAAGTCAGTGCTTGTATTCAATTATTAGCAACAAAATTTACCACTGAAACTTAGTAATGCCACGTTTTTCTCAATGGCATTTGATAAGAGTACTGAGAAACTTGAGCTTACCACTTTCCTTATTAAAGCTCACAGCATCAGAAGCTTAGGCCACAAATAGCCCCTAATGTAGAGCTTGTAACATATAAAAACCTATGGAACACAGAATGCTTCATGCTTTTTCCTGCAGTTCCTGGTAAGCTGAAGGTCCAAATCAAATCAATACTTAGTCTGCTGTTCCCATAAAGAACACTTTAAAACTTAGGCCATGCTTTTAATACTCCTACATAATCTTTGAAATAAACTGACCCCTTGATGACGACCTACTGTTCTTGTGAAAATTTGCATACGATGTTACTTTACAGTGCTCATTTTAACTCGTAATCATTACTATATGAGTGCAAATAAAGATATTGAAAAATTTTAAATATAACCTGCTCATTAATCAGACTTTTGAAAAAAAAATATATATATACCAGATATGAAGTATTTAGGGCCCTTTATCTATTCCTGCATTTTTAAACTATAATGGTTATTAAGAGTCTTTATAAATTATTTTCAAGAGAAAATGGAATCAGCTATTTCCAGCAAGATATATTTGGTTGTAATAAATGCATAAACTGTATGAGGAATTTGTTTTCCAATTAAAAATATATGGACACTTTAAGTATCACTCCATGTTCTACTGTAAGAACAATTAATCATGTACCAAAGCTATGGCAATGCCCTGGCAGTATGTTATTTAATAATAAAAATAAATTACTTACATTGATAAATGAAGTGGGTTTAGTGAAATACTTTTCCAAGATACTGAAATGAGTCCTCAATCTCTACTACTCACTTGTCTATTCCCATCTTTTATCACAACCAACTGAAGAGTTATCTCAAAATTAATGAGTTATGCTGGATGTTCCTCTCATGACAAGCTTGGTGTAGTTGTATTTTATCACTGCCATCACTTTAAGGTGATTTTGTAAACCCACCACCTACAGAATGTCATTAAATATAGAACCATCTTTACATTCAAATGAGCTACATACTACATTCTTATATACAACATATCAACATCACACTACTTTGTCATGTGATGTTGATATGACTTTCAAGATATTTTCCCCACTTGAAAATAAAAGTACCTGATAAACATTGAACAGTTAACCTTGTCTCAAGTTTCATATTTTCAGGAAATTAACTACTCTAATTTTGAATTTTCCCATATTCTTGTTGACAATACAGTTAGTTCTTTAGGATCTTCTCTCTCTTTACTGGCATTCAATTTTTTCTTATCTCTTTTTCTATTTCTAGTCATTACTTTCTTTACTGAATCTAATGAATTCTTATTCTTACAGTCTAGGGACTTCAAGCATTCACTTTCACTCTTGCAAGAGAAATAAGACAATTTGACTGAAACAGCATTATTTTACATCTGTCTTCCCCTCCACTTCAAAAGGCCAATCTCTTCTATATTCATCCCAGAGAATTACAATACTCTTGCAAACTCATATCTTTTTACTATTACTCATTAGAACATTTTGAATGAAGGCAAAACACATTAAAATCAGCACTTGCACATCACTGACCCTTCTTTAATCTCCACAATTATTCCCTTCATCCCAACAAAACTTATTCAAATTGCTGGCTCTTCTCCTAAGGCCTAATTACTCAGAAAGAGGGAAAATCAGGAAAGCAAATAACTTTCCTATGATGACAGAGGTAAAGGTGGTCTCAGGGTAAAGTTAGGGTAAATTACTTCTCAGGGTAAAGTACACCTTGAGTTTGACCTGGACAGTCAAGACATTAGGATATTGGTGAGACTACATCTACTACAGTGATTTGAATCAAAGCAAATGCGGTGTTGTAGTTAATGCTGTGTTGCCATGTGCTGATTTGGATCTCAAAGTACGTTTTGAGTGCACAATTTACTTTTTTTAAGAAGAAATCCTCATTTATAAAACATTTTTTTTAAATCACAGCATATTAGGTGCTGTGGCAATGTAAAAGCCATAGCTGCAGCATTTATTGAAAAATTTTGTACCCCTTTGAGCTCTCCAAAATCTACGTTACAGATACTCTCTCCTGGAAAACAGACTAAATTTAAGAAACGAGCTCTCTGCACCACAGATCATGAAGTATAAGGAAACTTAACACAAACCACTTGTATACATTGACCTGCTTCTACTACTCCTTACTACAGACAAGGCCTCCAGTTCCAGAAGTGTTTTGGACCCTGAACTCAGGGTAGAAGAGCACAATTCACAACTGACAGAAAGAAAACATTAATTCTTTGCATCACATGCTCCATTATTTCTGTTCCAAATCCCTGTCAAAAACCAGGGCAGGCCAAAAGAAAGGTGTTAGATGCTTTTGACTGAAGCAGAAGATGGCATAGACACTACCCACACTATTTACTATCACCTCCACCTTAAGGTTGGACGTTGGTCTGAAACAAAGCCCAGCCTGATAGACCCACCCTGTCTAAGTGAAGAGAGAGAAAGCAAGACCTGTCTGTTCTGCACTTTCTGCAATATTTGATCCAGTACAGTACAAAGGGATCATGCACATCAGGCCCACCACTGTGATAGAGCTACTCAGCCCTCCCTAAATCCACAGGGGAGACA
The DNA here is from genome assembly GCA_013400215.1 of Cisticola juncidis. Lineage (NCBI taxonomy): Eukaryota > Metazoa > Chordata > Aves > Passeriformes > Cisticolidae > Cisticola > Cisticola juncidis. The sequence continues at coordinate 304,110 of VXBR01000461.1, read as the reverse complement.
GCAAAGCACGGTGCAGACACACTGCAGCAACCTTGCAGTGTAACCTGCACACAGCATCTCACTGGTTTCCTCTACAATTCATTTTCCTTCCAGAGTTGCTCCAGTCCTGCACTGGTCTCTATGTGGTTAGGACACTGGGTGAGCTATGAATTATATATTCAGCAGATCTTCCTAATGTACAACAAATAATGATGTCCATCACTTGAAAAGAGAGCACTGCTTTCTCAGCACTTTTAAATTCCTAGTTTCTTTTAAAAACTGAACGCCAGAAATTTTCTGGGTACATTTTACCTTCTACAGACCTTTCTCAGTTTCTATTACCTTTGCCATCCATATCCTTAAACTTCTTCATAAAGTTATTAAAGCCCACAAATGCCAGGTATGACCCTGTTTGTACTGCACAGGATACTGTTAAAAAATGTTGTGAGAAGTGGTTAGTTACCATCACCCACAGCAGTGGGTAATCAGTTTGTAATCACTTCACTAGAGTCAGAACGATTTTTCTCCTCAGCCACTAGCCTGAGGGAGAACTGGCATACTCTCTTCCTCTGGAATAGATGAAACCTTGTATCTTGTCTATACTGACACTGCAAGGATGGCCATTCATAGAAGTAAAGGCATAAATTACAGTGGAAATGAGTCACCAGTGTGTGGGGAAATAGAATCTCCTACACCAAATTAATCCCAAACAACAAAGGTCAGGGAGAACTGTATCTTAGAACAATAATGAACATTCACAAGGAAGTCTATTTTGTAAGGAAAGTGGATGACTTCCAGTTTCAGCTGGAAAAGGATGAAGAAAATGGGTGTCCAAATTAAGAGGTTGCAGAAATGGAATTTGTAACAGCACAATACTTTGATACATGACGTACTACAGAAAATTTGTCAGTTGTGTAGATCCATGCTCTCAGAACCCTTTAACCAATAAATTATGTTTTCCCTATAAACAGGTAAGTCTTGATCCCAGCCTACCTGGGATCACCTAGTTGAATTTTATGACAGTTTGACAGTGACTGCTGTGACAGTGATTTGCCATGAAATGCTCACAGCTACTTCCCATTTCCTCCTGCACAGTTTGACCTTCAAATGTAATAAAAATACTTTATTGCTCTTAATCCAAATGGCTCATAAAAACTTTTGAGTAGTTCTGCCCTCGACAGGCAGCAGGTGGATTCCCTGTAACTGACAGGGTAGCATTTGAGACTATTCCAAGAACAGTTGCTAGCCTGCTATGCACCTGCATAGCAAACTTATAACCCATACTCTCAAATTTAGCACACAAAAAGGTCTAAAAAACACTGAAGTATTGCCTAAGCAGAAAAAAAATGATACAAACCTATCTTCTCAAACCAACAACTTCATATCAGTTTTCACTCACTGCCCTGTGAATGTACTTAGGAGATATTACTTGTTCCTCCATTTTTCCAGCACTCACACCAGTTAACATGATTCACAGAGGGTCTGTTTTTTTCTTTTATGGTCACTAAAAACTTATTATTTAGCCCAGTTAATTTATTGCTATACTTCCTGGTCTTCATCCACATCATGGTGATGTGCACTGGTTCTTTTAACCACTGGAAGAGGTACAGTTATAATATGTCCATTGTGAGTTTTCACAGATTCTTTGTAAGACATTCACAGGATACTTCCTATCTGTTTTCAAAATTTTTGTGAAGCCTGATATTGCTTTCATTCTACTTATTTCTCTTTCTCCTTAATGACTAATGTTAAAATCCACAACTCATGGTCAACTATGCCTAACAGCGAGTACTGTCAATTACTGTAACATAGGATAAATCCACAGAATAAAAAGCAAAGTTTGAACACTTTAATTTAAAAAATGCATTTCTTTTTTGTTAGCAGAAGGCATGCTTACTTCTTTCAGAGTTCTGTCACTCTGCTGATGCTGAGTGATTAAGGCGCTTTAGATCAAGCTAAAAAAATAGTGACAAATCGTATTTTCACAAAATCATAGCAGCAGTACTTCTCATATGAACTCTCCTATTCTCTATTTACATAGAAAAAGAAAAAGAGAGAATTTACTGACTGTGGATGCTCACATGGGAGATATGGTCTTATTCCTCAACATGTCAAGTGTCAGTTTTTGTATAGCCAAATTGTAAAAAGCCTTCTCTTAATTTGATGCCACAGATGAAAGAGAAGAATGGGAAAAGTGAATTAAACATTAGGCCTTTGCCAGATTTCCTATTCTGCTTTTTAATACACATTTTTTCCCAGATAATATGCATTTGACTGGGTCAAACTAGAGGAATTAAAAAGTTTCATGGTAAACTATTAGAAAAACTGAGGTAAGTATGGATAGGAATTAGTAGACACTTTGTAAAATTCCACCTTTTCACTTTGTTTCAAGACATCTTACAGAGCCTTATGCCATATAACAGTTTCTCCTTTTCATTCCCACTTCTCTGCCATTTCTAGCTTGCAATTTATTCTTCATCAGTCATTTTATTGTTTTATTAGTGTTTTCTACAGGAAGTAGAAAATTATTTTCAACATCAAATAAATGACTGAAAAATTACCAGCAGTGAGAAAGAAAACAGAGGAAAGAGAAGATCTCTCCTTTTTGGTGGCAGTAAAACATTTTGTCACTGCAAGCTGGTGGTGCAGAATTTTCAAGGTATCAAATGAAGTTAAACAAGGAGAATAAGAAAGAAAAACCTAGCAACAGAGGAATACTAATAATTCATATTAGATGACTAGTAATGTCATCTGTATCACTACAACAGACTTCAGGTGCAAGAGCATTATGATCACATAAGTTTCTCACAGATTTCAGAGCTACAACCGCAGAGCATTTAAGAGCTAGTTTTTCCTGCTCAAAAAAAAAATCAGAGTAACTTCAGCTCTGGAGTATAAGTCTCAGTATTATTACAGTCCATCTGAAGAAAAATTAGGAAACACATGGTCTGACCGTGTGGTCTTACATAGAACTATTTCAATTCTTTACTAACTATAAAAGCCTCTTATACCATGCTCCTGCAGCGCATGTTCCACCTTTCCTGTCCTCCTATTGGCACTTCGACCACAGGTCCAGAGTGGTAAACCTGAAAGTTGCAGCAGTTGATTCTCCCTGTAAAAGGCATGCCAGCATAAGTTCTGATATCAAGAAAAAAACTACCAGTAGTTCTGATAGAAAAGTAATTTTTAACTGGTTAATAGGGACTGACATTGCAGCAATCACACAGAAGAAATTGGGCTGTAGTTTTCACTGTTTCTTGTTGCCAAAAGACAAAGCCTTTTGTACACTCCCCAAAGCCAGCATGAATCCCAGCAGTGAGAAGACCAAAAGTTGAAGGCAAGATCAAGAAGGCCTGGAAGCATATTAACTACAACAGCATATCAACCCTGAGGAAAAACACACTACTGAAAAAAGGGTGTTCACAATTTCTTCCCAGATTCTTGTTTGACACTTCCTTTAAGTCACTGCCAGTTTTCTGGAAGTTAAACAGCAAAACATGTCAGGGGAACTGTTCTAACAGGAAAATTACTCCAGAAGACACTATGTGTTTCTAAAGAGAAGGCATACTGACTTAGTAAGTCCAGTCTCAGACTTTCTGCTTCTTTTCGGATTCTGATGAATAACAAGCAAAGAGCATCCACAGCCTCAGGATGCTCTATCTGATGCAGTCATACAAAAGATGTGAAGTCCAGCAAGTAGATAAACCAGCCTGTGCAGGGAAAGAGGACTATAGAACATTTTAGCATATGCACCTGGCCATCTTCAGGGAACGCGCCTTTCATGAATTATTTATAATGCAGCATATCCACACAGAATACGGGCATTCACAGAGAATAAGGGCATCTGGATTCCTGGAACATGGGCAGAAACCTAGAAAAGTATTTTCTACAGGAGTGCAATAAAAGTACATGTAAGAATTAATTTCACAGAATGACATAAGCAGTTAGTTTGGAAAAAAACTCTAAGATCGTCAAGTGCAACCAACCTTTGACACCATGTCAACTAAACCACAGCACTAAGTGCCACATCCAGTTGTTTTGTGGACAGATTCAGGGATGGTGACTCCACTTCCCGGGGGAGGCTGTTCCAATGTTTAGCAGCCCCTTCTGTGAAGAAATTCATCCCGATGTCCAACCTGAACCTCCCCCGGTGCAACTTGAGGCCATTTCCTCAGTGGTTGCCTGAGGCAGGAGGCTGACCCTTGGCTACACCCTTCTGTCAGGCAGGTGTGGGGAGTGATAAGGTCACCCCTGGGCCTCCTTTTCTCCAGGATAAACACCCCCAGCTCCCTCAGCTGCTCCTTACAGCACTGGTGCTGCAGACCTTCCCCACTCCCCTGCCCTTCTCTGGACTCCAGCTTTTAAAAGCTTGTGCAGAAGCGCTCCAAATTACCAAGAAGAGCAGATATTTGCTGCCTACCTATCTAGTATAGCCTGAGTTCTGAAACCCTCCAGAGAGTGGCTTTACGGTTTTTCTGGCATCAAAGCACCGGAAACCCTCACATGTTTCCCGATGCGCGACACTTTCCTTCCCGTTACTGTTCAGACACTATGATTTTTTATCACCCGGCGGTGGACAGCGGCGGGCGGGAGAGGGGCCACGCAGGGGCGCAGGGCAGTGCTCCGCCCGCAGCCGCCGGCGCGGCCCCGGTGCGTACCTGCGCGGTTCTCGTGCTTGGGCACCCGGTAGTACTTGTTGCCAAACTGGTCGGTGCCCACCAGCTCCTTGGCAGGCCCCACGAGCCGCAGCCGCAGAGCGCGGAGAGCCTGCCAGGCGCGGCTCATGCCGGGATCCCGACGGCAAGGCCGCGGCGCCGCTGCTCACGGGCACCGGGACGGGAACACGATGACAGGAGCACACGGGGACGCGAGCACACGGGGACGCGAGCACACGAGGACGCGAGCACNCGGGGTGAGGCGCTGCGCTGCCGCAGGCCCGTTGTGCGAGGAGGCCGGGGCGGGGAGCTGCGCGCCCACCCGCCTCAGCGCGGAGTGCGCCGCGGGCTGTGGGTGGGACGGCAGCCCTGGTGTCGGTGTACGGTGTGCTCAGCCCTGGGCGGAGTGTGCACGGCGCAATACGCTGTGCCTCCCACCCTGCACCTCGGAGTTGGTGCCCTTGCTGTCGGCGCGGTTCCTCAGGGGCTCGATCTGCCTGCGGCTGTGCTCCGCTTGTGAGGAGAAGGGTGTTCGGAATGCTGGTGTGCCCTCCGCTGCTCGTCCTTCCTTTTCCCAAACCCGGCCTTTTGGCAGATTGAAGAAGAGTTAGATGCGGGGGTTTTCTTAGCAGTTTCTTGGGAAGTGGTGGCAGCATAGACGGATTGTTAATGTTCCTGCTAAAGCTTATAATGTGATAGTTGTTCAGTATCAGAGAATCTACTTTGCAGATGTATTTCAAGATAAATCAAATAAAGCCTGCCTTAATTCAGTTACTCTCACAACCTTTAGATCTGTGTTGGTGATTTATGGCTTTATGACGCTGTATAATTGTAAAACAAATATTTAAAATCGACATGAATTTTAGTAGTTCAGGAAGCTTCTTTCTGGTTATAGTTTGACAACAGTTATGTCCCTCTGTACCTTCAGCACTCATGTAGCAATAAAAACGGTAATACACTGGGACTTGACCTTACTTGTCTGCTTAGCATTTGCTTTCCTATACTATTTAATTTTGACTAAGAAAAAAAAAATCTGTAGTCTTAAGTGGATTTTATTTATAGCTACATTTTGAAGTCATATGTTTTAACACATTTCCACAGGGAGATTTCTTGCTTCCTAAAATCCCATCTGGAGCGCCAAATTTGGTGTCTTGTATATGTCAGAATTCTTATTCTAGGTGAATTCTAGCATATATATGTTTCACATAGTTTAAGAGAGCTTAAAGGATTTGCTGCTTTTATAGCATGTCTACACACCTAATGTTGCCTATAGCTGCCTAAGATTCTCACATCAGGATTTTTTTGCTACTTGAGCTGAAGCTGAGTAGGGGCACTCAGCCTCACAGCTTTTCAGTTACCTACTTCGTTATGTTTTTGTTGTGGTGTTGTGGTTGGTACAAAATGACAGATGCTCTTATCATGTTGCAAAGCTAAATTTTATATCAGGTGGTGTGATTTAATGAAGCAGAATATCTCTTTTTGGACTATGCAATATTAATGTATATAAAAATACAGGTCAAGAATTGCAGAAAAGGTTGTTTTGGAAGCTTCATCATTGGGGTAGCTTAGCTTTTGTTTAGTATTGCAGAAAATGTGGCATACATACTTCCTTTCATTAAAGGAAATACTGCAAACTTGATAAACTAAATTACTTTGTCCACTAGGTGTCCGTAGTTCCAAGCAGGATGAAGCCTGAAATTAAACTACATGATGAAGCCTCAAAGTAGCCAATATTTGTAGTGATTACAGCCTTCGTAATTACATTTTCCTTTGTGTTTTCTAATTACATTCCACGTTTTGTTTAATATGTTGACCCCAAATGCAGTTTTGATTTTCCTTTGAGCCCGTTTTATATATGCATTTCTCTCTTGCCTTCCAAACTACAAAGTATTTTTTTCTGCCAACTTCACAAAACTTATTTCTATCTCTCTGTTTTGTAGTTTTGCAAAAAAATGGCATGGATGAGTTAAATGCATTGAAGAAGCATGCAACTAGGTTTCAGCTGTTCAGAGCTACATAATAACATTTAATAATTCTGTTCTTGTTCATCTCTCTCCTTTTTTTTCTGGGTAGGGTTCTAAGTTTGGATTTAAATAAAGATAGAGATGTGGAAAGAATACATGGAAGTGGTATCAACACCCTTGATATTGAGCCTATTGAGGGAAGATAGTAAGTATATACTTTGGCTGATAAAAATGTACATAAGTAATTCACTGTGTTTTGGTATTATGGATTTGCTGTCTTATTGAATGCTCTATTATACTGAGCATATTGAGATTATGAGTGTTTTAACTTTTGTGCTTTATTAACACTTTCAGCATGTTATCTGGTGGATCAGATGGTGTTATTGTACTTTATGACCTTGAAAACTTGAGTAGGAAATCAAGTTATACATGCAAAGCACTTTTTTCTGTTGGAAGGTAAGTAGTCCAAAAGGCTTTTAAAAGTACGTGATGTAGCTCTTGTGTGGCTAGAATTAAACTTGCAAATTAATATCTGTTCTTATTTCTAGGATAAAAGGACTGTAGAAAATACTGCCAGAAATCTTTGAAGGGTAGTAGTAGGAGCTAATTGTTACCTCTTGATTTGTCTGCTCTAATAATTAAAATATATGTACAGTGACTCTGGTATTGTTTGAACAAAACTATAGCAGTTTTGAAAATTAAAATGAAGGATATCAATTGTACTCATATGGAAACTAAAATTAGACAGTCCTACGTTGCTGTAGACACCACAAAAAAAAAGTCAGACCTAGTACACTAACCCCATATTTTAACACTAGAAAAAAAAAGAGGAGGAAAAAAAATCCCCAAATCTTCCTCTAACTCGTAATTTCTCACCTGTGAGTTTTCTTATTGTTTTATGTTGAACTTTGGTGCCTCTATGGCAGTAACTGAGAAAAAGTTTTTGGTACTGGAGTAGAAATATTCCCTGTATTGCCCAAACATATATAGTACATTTATTTGAGTAAATATACTTTTAAACAGGATTACTATGCAATTATTTGCATGATCCTTTTTATCTGTTTGGAAAAAAATCTAATACCTATTTTCAGTTGTTTATTTCCCCTCTCTCTTTCCAGCTTTACTAGTAGCTATTTTTAGTTCATCAGGTGTTCAGCAGGTACAGAAGTGATTGAGACAAAACTTCTTAAGAACAAGTTTGAGTGAAGATAGATTTGTTACTGCAAACATGGGATGTATTTTTCTAAAGAGCCACCATGCTGTGTGTAATCTTTATAAAGAGTCAAAGCCTTTATTGATTTGTCAGGCTGTCCCTACAGGCAATACAATTTTTTCCATTACGGACACTAAGTCTTCTTGCAGAAGCTGTTTTTTTCCTTGATTTGGATAATAGGCTTGTCTAGGAGGTTAGAACTTCACCTAAGACTCACAGTAAGAGATATTCTACTTTATAAGGTAGCTGGTTTTTCCCCTTATTTTTTCCCAGTCTACAAATTATTTGAGGTTTAAAAGTCAGAGTCTTCATGAGTCATGTATACAAGAACAGAACAGATTTGTAACAATAAAAGGCCTTAGCACTATCTTGGATCATAAGGAAGAAAAAGGCAAATAGCTAGCAACGTAGTGAAGAGGACCAGTGGTGATGACTCAATTTCTTGGCAAAGATTATTTGAAATTCTAGTTAAGAAGATGTAATGACTATGCATACCCAAATCTCAAAATTGAAATGAATTCTGAAACAGATACAGCAAATTGAAGAAATTCAAGCTAAGAAAGCACAATGTAAAAGCTGCCAAATCTGTGCTAAAATCAGGTCATTGTTAACTTCAGTTAGGTCAGTAGAAATACTCCATCCTTGAAGGTTCTGTTTAGGAGGATGGTCAGTTGGTTGTCTGTTTCTTGTCTGTTCTTTTAGCTATTAATTTGCATAGATGCATCTTTTATTTCTCACCACTCAAGGCATAAATTTTGTTACTAGAATTCGATTTTGTGTGGCACCGCTCTAAATGACAGGCTTATGATTATTATTGCTTAAATACACATAGTAGGTTTCTTGCCTCGAGTATTCATATTCATGAAGCTTCCTAGTATGTTTTAAATACTTACTGTGACTAATTAGCTACAGTTTGTATATATCTTCAGATACTTGGGATATTATTCAGAGTTCCTGACTTAATAAATGAATTTATACTGCAGAAACACTTTGCTCTGATGGTCTAGCTCCTGTCTTTGAAAGATGTGGTGCTGACATGTTGTGAAAGTTTGCCTGTCTTCCAAGTTTGCAGGGCAGAATGCAGGTCTGGTCTTGAAGTTGCTTAAAAAATAAACTCCTGCTAAAGGCCCTTTAAAGCTGTTTCTGAATAGACCCTGAACTGGGCTTGCTGATGATCCAATAGTATAGAACAACAAAAGAGAATTCCTGGTGGTAGGCTGTGATTCTCATGTTTCTCATCTACAATATAGGGCCACTATTGCAAATACAAAAATAAAGCTTTCTCTGCTTTTCTGAGAGTCAGCACAAAGAGCTTTACCTGGTTTCCTATGATTCATGCTGTCCTGTGACAAAAATTGCCACTTAAGGGTAACCAAACTGTACCAGTTTCTAGATAATATGCAGATAATACTTACCTTTAAGGTAGACTCTACTACTCAAAACATGTCTAGGAAGAATGAATGACAGTGGCCTACTATCTATAGAATAAATTCTTTATTTTTGTTTGGAGATAAGGCTGGGATGTTTTGAACAATGGGTGAAAATACTTCACATGGAATGAGCTGGGAGTAATGTACATCCTGAGACATAAAACTAGGTTGAATGGCATGTAGCCACTACTAAGCTTAGTCAGATCAAAGATGATTCCTGCAGAGCTACTCAAGAGTTTGCTAGTTCATTCCTCAGCTCTGTGGAGTATAGGAAAAATAATTGTTCTTGTGCAGAATTGATTACAGTCCAGTGTTGTGCATTATAGTTACTGTACCCGAATAGTTCCACGGGTTTAGATTTTTCTGCCCAGTGCTTAGAAGTGCCTTTCCAGGAGCAAGCTCACTCTGAGTCAAGCTTGATTTCCTGGCTCTGCAGGTACTAAAGATTTTTAGCTTCCCATGGTTTAACTCTAGCCAGCAACCAAGTTCTGCACAGCTGCTTGCTCACTCCCCTACCAGTGGGATCAGGGAGAGAAACAGGAGGGTAAAAGCTAGAAAACTTCTAGGTTAAGATAGTTTAATAGGGAAAGCAAAAGCTGAAAATGCAAGCAGACCAAGGAATTATTTCACTGCTTCAGCCATCTCCAGGAGAGCAGGGCCCCATCACACATAGTGGTTACTTGGGAAGACAAATGCCATCATTCCAAATGTGTCTCCTCCTCTTTCCTTCTTGCCCCCATCTTTATATACTGTGCTTGATGTTACATGGTCTGGAATATCCCTTTGGTCAGCTGGGGTCACCTGTCATGGCTGTGTTTCTTCCCAACTTCCCAGGCACTCCCAGCCCCCTCACCAGGATGTCAGTATGAAAAGCAGAAAAAGCCTTGGGTCTCTGTAAGCCCTGCTCAGCAATAACAAAAGCATCTGTATGTTACCAGCTCTGTTCAGCACAAATCCAAAATGTATCCCATGCCAGGCACTGTGAAGAAAATTGATTCTACTTCAGCCAAAACCAGCACACCTCCCTGAAGAAGAGATGAATGAAGTTTGTTGACTTTTAGCACTGTGCCAGAGTAACAGGTCGTTCTGGGATATGCCTCAGAGGCAGAGGAGGAATGCAGAAGTCACTAAACTAAGCTCAAAAGTTGCTCCATATCTCTTGCTTAGTATTGTCAGGCTAATTCTCCTGTCTTTTTTGCTTTGTAGAACCCAAGTGAGCAGAAAGGTTCATTAGCTCAATGAAATCAGATCTATAGATGTCCAGTGAAAAGGGAAGATTTCCTCAACCCCTGGTGTTAGTCTGTCAGTGCCCTGGGGAAGCTAGACCTTTGTGCCCAGCTAGCCCCTCAGCTCCCTGTTACAGGGACCTTTCATTGAATAGTCCTGCTGGATCAGAGGGTGGTCTGACTCTCTTGTTCAGGGACACTCACCAACAGCATAAGAGAGACCCCCTCAGTAGGGTTTCCCACTTTATTCTGGTATTTTACCCACTGCCAGTGAGTGCCAGCGTCCATGAAGGAGTCACTTGAACTATGGGATAACATTCTTTATTAATAAAATTGTGACAGGTGAAGTTTCAAGGCCTGGCAGTGATTGTTTCTGACTGCAAAAACATGTTCAGACCAATATACAGATAAGATTTACTCCCTAATAAAGCACACATAGAGTAAGGTTCTTAGTAACAGAGATTCCTCTGGGGAAGAAGACTGATCACCTTGTTGGCTGGTCCCAGAGGTTATGATGGAATCTTCCCTAACTTTACCACTCGTGACTTACTTTTATATTATTCCGTTATGTTTAGTTGGAGCTTGAGGTACTATACTTTTGTTACTAAATGGTGTAAAATTCTCTCCCTTTGCTCTTAAAGATACAGTCAATAAAATGCAGGGCACATGCTCGACGAGGGGCAATCTTACACTGGAGATGGTAACTTGAGGTTAGCTCAGTTGGTTACAGCATGGTGCTAATAATGCCAGGGTTTGGGGTTTGATTCCCACATGAGCCATTCACTTAAGAGTTGGACTTGATGATCCTTGTTTCTGCCTTCCAACTGAGAATATTCTGTGATTCTGAATTTCATGATGGAGGTCTGTGTTAGTATTGCAGTTAGATGATAATGAACCAAGTTCATCCAAGGACAGCAATTTCACCACAGTTGCAGGTTCAGCAGCAAGATATCGTCTTCTATCTTGGTGGACAGGTGCTTTGTGGTTTATCAGATAGAAAGTACCCCTCCCTGCCTGGATTTCAACAGTGCCTGACCATGGTGTCTCGGCTCCACCTCCCATTTCATCTGCCTTAGCAGGTGCTTGAGGTTGCAGGCTGTTTGCAGGGGGAATCATTGTGGAATAGCTTTCAGTCATGCTCACCACATTCCATCCAGAAGAAACAACTGCACTTCACCTTATAATTCTGTATCATTACAACTTCTGTTAGGATGTGAATATAACTTCTCATTTTCCTCTAATTTTACCCCCAGCCATCATTCCACATAATCCACCCATGAGTAGTCACTCAAGTGCCACAATATCCAAATAGAATTTGAGCATGTTTCATACTTTCATACAGTGCAGATGATGTAATACATTTGTAGTGTGTGGTTATCTGGTATTAGTGGTATTAGTGTGGTTATCTGATATTAGTAGCCAATAGGCTAATTGTTACATAATTATCCAAACCTTAACATACAATATAATTATTAGAAGAAAAAGCAAAAGAGTTACCACCAACAAAATGACAACAGGGTGAAGCACTCTGAGAATTCTAGTAGCTTTTAGTGACCATCCAAAAAGGGTGTCCCACCACTTTCGTCACCTACTCCATCATGTGATTTATTTCTTCCACATCATGATGGACGGTAAACCAAGTCTGTTGTCCATTTTTGGGGGGTTTGTTTTGGACATGCAGCTCAGGTCTTCGTCCTGTAACAAGTTCTTTACCAGCAGGAGGTTCATATCTATGGGAGTGGCTGCAGTCTTGAATGAGAGTATAATTAGATTTTAATATTTTAATAGGATACAATAGGAGCTGAATAACTAAAATTACATTTCATAATGTTGACAAAGTTATAGTACAAATATGAGAGTGATTATTTGTGTCTACAATAATGTTATCCACAAATACAAAATTATAGGAGAGTCTCATAAAAGCACATCATTTACCAATATACATTGTCATTTCCAAGTTTTCATTAGGGTGAATCTCAAAATGAGAACTATTTTGCTTGGTGTCATAACAAATGCCTTGGGTTTTGATGGTGTTACATTCACAAATGTATCCTTGTTGCTCTCATGCAATGCACATGTTTGCATGAGTAGTCTCCCATTTATTTGCATCTTTTCAGGCCCATACTGTATACTCCAGAGGATGAGGATAATTCTGTTGTGGTTTAATCCTAATGCCATGACTGGGTTTAAATCATATAGTGAAGCACGGTATATTTTTAACACAAAGGCTTGGCTGTGCTGCTGATGGGCTCATAGGTAAAATAGACTAAGTACCAGCAGAACTGGATTTTTTTTAAAATTCAATAGCAGTATCCCAAATAACCTCTCAAATTTCGATGAGTAACGGTTTCTTTGCCTTCCTTTGTGATTGCAGCTGTCATCAGTTCATCCGTAGTTGAGCTTGGATAGAAGTAAGAGCTAGAGGAACATTGGTTTGGACTCTGCTAAGTACATATGTGATCAATTGATGGTCTTTTTCATTAACTCCCTCCCACTGAGGTAATATATCTATTTGAAACCATTGATTGGTTCCCAAAGCCAAAAGGGGAGATCATAGAGGGTGTTCTGGTGTATTTAAGTCAGCATTTATTGTGACTAGTTTTATTTCTTAGTAAGTCAGAGTCTATGCCATTTAGAACTCCCCGTCCTGTTCCCAGGATGCCAATTGCATCCTTCCTGGTTTGCTGGAGGAAGTGAGGGTTTGCTTATACAGCCATGCTCTCCATCCTGCATAACATATTTTCGGGAGCAGTGAGCAAGCTGATTGGATTGTAGAAACATTATTCTGCATCAACAGTTCAACTTATTTGGGAAACCATGTTGGGTTAAATAACATTTACTGTTGACCCATTCTTGACTAAGGAGCAAACAATGCTATAGGTGTGAGAAGGCAGTACGATAGAAGGCTGAGGCTAATTTGTTAAAAATGGCACTTCAGCAATTTTGAATTGAAGGCCCACATTCAGCCCAGAATTGGGGTCTATTCAAAGACAAATCACAGGTGTTGGATGTGATATTTTAAAGGTATGCCAGCACTCATGTTTAGGAGAGCAAGTATGTATGGTTTTTCCCTTCAGCATAATTAAGTTTGGCGTAGCTTACAAACTGTGCAAGACTGTTGTCATGCATTTAGTTATTTTGAATTCAGTATCCCATTGAGATGATGTCTCTTTTAATTCCCTTCAGAGGTGAAAGGTGTTGATTTTCATTTCCCTTTGTGATGATCCACTCCTGCCTTTAAAAGATAGTGTTATGCAGTGCTGCTGTAGACAAATTTAGGTCAGGCATCGGTACACCCAGAAGTACATACTCTTCTATCCATGGCAGTACTAAAGATCTACTTCTATGTTTGCATAATACTGCAACACTTACTGCTTGTGGAGGCCAGGACATTTGATAGAACAATGCAAGAATAAGAGCTGAAGCAAGGAAATCTCATGAGCCGTTTTCTAGCTGCAGTTGGAACCACTTAAACCGTTTTGTTTTAAGTACTGCATTTAGCTGGGATGGAGTTAATCTTCTTCATGGTAGTTTGTATAGTAGTATGTTTTGGCTTTGTAACCAGTCTTGGTAACAGACTGATGTCTTAGTGAGTGCTGAACAGTGCTTGGTAGTGTCAAGGCATTCACCATTTCTTACTGCCCCTTCAGGGGGTGGACACTATGAAGGAACTGCTGGGACACTTGACCCATGTTGACCAGAGCCATACTGATACTCCATACCATAAAATGTCTTGTGCAGCAGTCTAAGCCTATGGTGAGGTTGCATCACTTCACTGGCTGGGGGTTTGGTTGGTTGGTTTGTTTTTTCCCTGAGGGTGTAGGGTTTGTTCTGATTTGTTCCTGTTCACTTACTAAAATGTGTTAATCTCAATCCACAACCTTTCACACTTTAGTGATTTGAATGCTCTCCCTCATCCTCTTGGAGAGGGTAGAGTGAAGCTGGATCTGTGTGAATCCAGCTCAGGTATGAGTTGTGTACCAGGTATTTGAATGACTGTATTAGTCAGAGCCTGGTCACTTGAGTCCATATCCTGGGGCTGTCAAGTTTGGCTCTGCTGTCAGTTCTTTCTGCCAGAGATAATTATTAATTATATTACAGTCTCTAAATATCCAGTTCAGTTGGAAGTTTCCTGTTGTTCTTCTTCTTTCATTTCTGAATGCAAATACAAATTACACTCAGTAACTTAGCCTACTGCTCTCTGTTGACTTTGTCAGACAGGGATTGCCAATAACTCTGTAGCTGTAATTACCCACTAATTCTAATGAATTTTGTAACTCTATGTGTGATTGTATTTTTCAGTGGATCCATTTTAAAGAATCATTTTAAGTGATTTCTAGTGTTAGACCATCTCATTTAATATGAGATCTGTAAACATTGCAACTTAGACATTTCAAAAGACATTTTCTGTGCTTAATGAGTGTCTTGAGATATGCTACAGTTACCGTATTTTGAAAAGGTAATGATCTGTAGTTTCTTGAAATGAAGACTCTTCAAAGTAATTCTTCAAGGTGTTAGTTGAATGAAAATCAAGCCAACAAAA
Organism: Cisticola juncidis; assembly: GCA_013400215.1. Taxonomy (NCBI): domain Eukaryota; kingdom Metazoa; phylum Chordata; class Aves; order Passeriformes; family Cisticolidae; genus Cisticola; species Cisticola juncidis. The sequence continues at coordinate 289,100 of VXBR01000461.1, read as the reverse complement.
ATATAGTTCTGAAACACCTCAGGACAAATTAAAAAAAAATGTTTGTTTTCAACTTATCAAATACCAAGATAACTACAAGATTATTATCAAAACTCTAACCAGTTGGAATATTTTCCTTGATTTTAGGAGTCATCCTGATGTACATAAATTCAGTGTGGAGACAGTCCAGTGGTATCCTCATGACACTGGCATGTTTACATCGAGCTCATTTGATAAAACCTTGAAAATATGGGATACAAATACTTTACAAGTAAGAGAGTATCTACAGATTGCAACCTTCCTTGTGTACACGTTATTTATTGCATATCTGAAGTTCTCACAGAGGTGAACAGGATTATACATCTTGAAGATGAAAACCAGCCACCTGTTAGAATTGTGGGTGCAGCAGCAGGGTGATCTGGTCCTGGCATTTGTGTACACCTTGGTGTGTACCTGCCCATTTCTGAAGACCTGAATGTCTAAACTGTAGGAGAGCTTGGAACCCTTGGGACAGTTCTTTTCTGCTTTTGCTGTGAACAGGAATACAGCTAGTTGAATTTTCGGTAGGTGAACTTGTCCAGCAAGGTCTGGTCTGCAGTTCATTCTTGGAGATTGTTGAGTTTAATGGTGGTACAGTGGGGCAACTTAATTTTAATAACCAGCATCTAATAACCAGCACTTTTGAAGGACTGGTGATCTTGACATGCAGGATCCAGGTCCAAAATTCTGCTGTTGTAAGCACTACAGACACCATTTCTAAAAGTCAGTAGAGAATGAGAGAAACAATTAAAAATACTCTAACCAATGTAACTGACATTAGTAAGCTAAACAGATTATTTAGGATTTTTGTTGCTTTGACTCACTAATCCTCATATCTTGTGTTGAACTGTGAATTCATGACTTCAGTTTGTCCTGTTCCCTATGAACATTTACATTGAATCATAGTATCATTGATATGTAAATATTCATAGGGAACAGGAACTTACATTAATACTATTTGACTGCTGTTTCACAGATAGTGAAAGATTTTTTCGGAAAAGAGGTCTGTCAACCTAGGAACATAATAGGGAACAAATGTGAAGCATTTTTGGTTGGTTTTTTTTTTTTAATATATATATATTTTAAATATAAATCTTCTCATAAACAGTTAAGTTTCCAAATAGTTAGTTCGTTCTGTAAGCATCTCTTAAAAGACACAGTGTACATGTGAAGTTTATTGAATGACCTGTTGTGCCTCTAAATGTTGTTTTTGAAAGTACAGACAGCTCAGTTTTAAGAGAGTTTTCATATACAGTATTTTAGAATGAGACAACAAAAGCAGTTTATCTGGAAGACATTATACTTAATCAAGTAAATGTTAATGTTTATTAAAATGAATATGTTCCATTAGTTTTAAACACTTACAAGGCAGATAATAGCTTTATGTGGGAGTGTTTTATTTTTTTAGGAACTGAAAATAGTATAGTATTTGTGAATGAAAAGGGGCTTTTAGCTTTGTCTTAAGTGCCTTCTTCCTGTTGATTCTATTTCCATATGATAACCTATTTGTTTACTTACCAGCTTTATTAATTTTGATAACTGTAATCATTGCCATTTATTCTTCTCATTTGTCAGTTTTCTTGGTCTGTGTTTTGGGTCATCTCTGGTGTTGTCCTGCTGTTGGAAACAGGCTTACTCTGTAATGTTTGTGTGATCTGGCTTCTAACCAGGAGACTTACCATTACTATGTAAATAGTAATATTTGTGTTAGTCTTACTTGTAGCTGTTACTTGAAAAATAATGGTAAGCATTTAAAGTCTGCTAATATACTTGCATTGTAATCAATTTAATGTATTTATTATCAGCCTGCAGATGTATTTCACTTTGAGGGAACAGTCTATAGCCATCACATGTCTCCAATTGCTACAAAGCATTGTTTAATAGCAGGTATGTATCTATTTTTAAGAAACAGATACATAGAGATACATGTATATAAATAGATAAGGTTTATTATAATAAGCAAGTAATATTTCAGTTGTGTTTTTTCCCTTACTCTGTCTTATTTTTACATAAATCAAGTCTTCATAAGACATAAGTTTAGTGGTGCAGTAAAATACTATCCATTAGCTGGATGATGTCAATGAGAGTATCGTATTTGTTCTTCTGAAATAATGCATCAATCAATTCTACTGACTGATAAAATTCTTAGTTATAATTAGATTCTTTCATTACATAAGTTATCATTTAAAAGCTATTAGATCCAAATATAGTAAACTTTGTAAATAGATCTGTGTATTGCTTATATGTACACAATTTGACTGTGTTTAGCAAAAAAATATTGGAGGAGGTATTTTTAGGTTTCTCAAGTATTGCCCTGTTTACCTCCAGTTTCTAAATTTTGTTTGTTACATGGTAAATTTATTTGGACTAAAAATGTAAATCTATAAATAGAATCATTGCTCTGACTGAACGAGCAGTTATGCAGCTAGCATTTTCTTCTATTTTTTTGTCATTGCTAAGATTTTTTGTTGTTGTTGTTCTTTCAAATGCTGGGTGTTTTTTAGCTGTCTTTGTTTCTCTTGTTACAGTTGGTACCAAAAGCCCCAAAGTACAGCTCTGTGACTTGAAGTCTGGATCCAGTTCTCACATTCTGCAGGGTACTTTTTAGTCTGAAACATAAATGTTAAACAATAACTACTTTGAGTAAAAACAAGTCCTGTAAAGAAACACTGTATACAATGTATTCTTTGTCAGTAACTAACATGACTAATTTCTTTATAGTTGTTTGTGAAAGTTACACAGTGGTGAAAGACTTTTCTGGATGTTTTTCTAAAGCTAATGAATTGCAGAATACAAACCTTAATCAATGAGCAGTTACTACAGATGTTTGGGCATTTTCATGGTCTAATCAATACTGATTACTATTTATTACATGCTTAAACGTAGTCATTGGTTTTGGTCATTATGGAGTGGTTAATAAGTGGTGTTTTACTTGGTCTTTAGAAAAAAAAGACCAAGTAAAACAACAGAAACTCCCCACCATGCCAGAAAAGAAACCCTCCACCAAAACAAAAAGAGAACTTCACCGATTTTAACAAAATATCCCATAGAAGTGTTAGAATGGATTTGTTTAGAAGTTTCTGATTTACATAGAACAAGGTTTCTATAAAAGGATGTTATCAAATCCTTTGTGTTTGCCTAATTCAGTTAAATGGAAGATTTTACTGTTCCATAATTTCCAAAATCCATTACTTTGGGCACTGAATGAGAATCTGCCTTTGGTGGCCCTTTTCTAATGTGTACTTTTTGGAGTGTTAGTATATGTACACATGCTCCAGAGAACGCAATTATGAGGCAAATCTTCATGCTTTAAACTGCAGAAAAACATTAATTCAGACACAGCAATGTGCAAATGCATCTTTATTTCTTCCCTGGCCATCTAAGTCTAAAAGAAGCCTAGGGGATTTTTTTGTGGTGCATAGCTTAAGCTGTTAAACTTCTATGAACTGAACTGGCTACAAGAGGCATCTCATGTTCTGTTTCTAGAACCAGAACTCCAGAGAGGGCAGTGACAAAAACAATTCTCTAAAGACCCTGCTTAGTTTCATCAGGGCTTCTTAATTTTGACACAAGAGTTAATGCTTTTCAGGCACAAGCTTTATTGTGTCTTTGTACAGAGTCTGTACAAAATCTAGTAGCTTGTTACCTCAAGTGCAATATTGGAGGAATAAGTGGAAGGAGAATATGTAATTGATTTAGCATAATTTAGTAATTCTTTGCAGAACTGAAGTAATCAGTAGTGTCTTGGCCATATGTATGAATGTTTTCACATAGGCTAATTCTAGCAGCTGAAATGGAGATATATGTATGGCTGTAGTTTAATTAATGGATCCAAATAAATCTGTCTGCTCTGAGCCTTCTAAGTGTATGCTGTGGTACCTGTATCTTGGAGGTTTTTCTTATTATCCTGATCATTATAGTGCTTTGATTAATTCAGGTAATGGGAAAGCAACTAGTAGAAGATGCAACAGGAACAAGGTGCTTCACACCACCTCTAAACTGCATTAGCAAAAAAGTATTGTATGATTTAGTTTATTTTTCAGCAGTATGTTATGATGTGAAGCATAATTGCAGCCTTTCCATTTAGAACATTTTATCCTTCCTATTGTCTGTATTTATTTAACATAACTTGCCAAGTTTTAAAGTGTGTGCGTGCATGTGTGTATTAAGAAAAAACAAACAAAACCCCAAAAACCTATGCATATATATATATATAAAAGAACCTTTCAGATCATGGAGTCCAGCTGTTAACCCAGCACTGTCAAATCCCCCACTGAATTATGTTTCTAAGTGCCACATCTCTACATCTTTTGCATATTCCTGTGAGAAATGACTCAACCACTCCCCTGGGGGTATGGGAATTATTCCTAATAGCCAATCAAAGCCTCCATTGATGCAGCTTGAGGCCACTTCCTCTCCTGTTGTATGTTACCTGGGAGACTGACTACAGCTTTTTTCAGGTGGTTTTAGAGAACATTAAGGTCCCCTCAAATTTCCTTTTGTCCAGACTAAACACCCCCAGCTCCCTCAGCTGCCACTCACAGGACTTGTGCTTAACACCCTTCACTAGCTTCATTGGTACCTTTCCCTTAAGGGAAAAAAAATATGACAAACTCAGGGCAAAATTTTTAGAAGGTAAAATGTGTAAAGTTTTAATTGTAAGTGTGTAAGGTAGAGGTAATTTATATTGAACACAATTGAAGTATTTGAAGAAAAATAAATGGGAAGTTCCTTCTGTGTATGAAAATACCAGTGTTGCACAAAAAGCTGTGACTGAGCTGTAATGTATTTTTTAGAGATAAACCTATCTTTATTATCAAAAATTACAGATATGTAATACTGTGTGTATCACTTTCTGCACACTGCAATCCCACTCAAGGAAGAAGAAAGAGAAATACTTCTGTCCCAAAATAATATAGTTTCACAAAATTTAAATTGATACTACAATTCAAATTATTATTCTGGCTTGGTGAATCCTGCACAATTAAATGTTTGCTTTTACTTTCAGTTGTTTACATTAAATGGCATGTATAATAAGCTTTTTCATGTAATTCTTAGGTCACAGACAAGAAGTATTGGCAGTGTCTTGGTCCCCACGTCATGAATATATTTTGGCAACAGGAAGGTAGGGATATTGCTGAATTGTTAAATGCACTGGAATGTTGGTCAGTAAAAATTTTATATATTCTTTATGCAGACTTATTTCAACTCCAATGCACTTCTGGGGTTAATTTTCTTCATTGACTTTTACTATTCACATTTTTACAACTTAGAAAACCGAAACCTGAAGAGCCGTACAAGTCATGCTTATTTTATAGCAAGTTTGTGCAACGTTTTGAAACACTAACTATAACTACTGGTATAGTAAAATGGTAGAATATTAAGGAGATTCTCACTTCTTACTGTTTATTAGTGTGTGCACTTCTAATCCATATTGTAATAAAGTAAGACATGTCTAGCTCAAAATACCATTCTGGTAATCATACTTGTGTCAAAGAGAATAACTTGGGTAGCTTAGTTGATCTAACTCTGCAAGCTACAGTAATTCAGTGAATATTGATTGTATGTTGATATTCCTGGGCCTTTTTTGTTTTCTGTCCAGATGTTTTTAATGTAAAAAATCCTCTTGGCTTTTCAATAACTTTTGTGTATGTTTGCTTTTGATTATAGTGTGACATTTCTCACTTTTTAGATGTGGTGTTTTTTTTATTTTGCAGAGAAGAATAGCTATTTCATAAGTTTAGTGGAATGGCTATTATATACAGTTTAGTAAAGTTACCAGATTTGCAAACATTTGGTTTCTGAAGTCAGGCTTCTGAAAGGCTCATCAAAGTTGGAAAATGTTTTAACAGTGTGTTGTTTAGACGTTTGTTTGTTTGTTTGTGGATTTTTGTTGTTGTTTGTCTTGTTGTAGCAGATGAAAAATTGTTAGCTTGTAGACAATTTCTGTACCAGTCATACAATAGATCTGTGATAACAAAAGCCCAGATTTCAGACCACTGTTGCAGACAATGCTGGAGTCTGAGCTACACTTTAAACAACAGAATTTGCAAGGTAATTCCCAGGCTGTGTATCTGTGCAAGGATGTTGTGTTGTAATCAAAGAGATAAGTTCACTCTTAGGTCCTAAAGATACACTAAAGATACACAGATAGAATACCAGCAAAAGTTATTAGTACATGTGAATACAAGTCTGAAGTTTGTCTTAAAATATTTTCAATGGAATTCTGTTGACTTGAGCATGCCCATGTGATGAGTGGTTCAGAATAGTCCATGCTGGACCAGGGTGACTGCCAGGTAGGTTGACCAAAGACAGTTCCTGAACCGTGGTACATTCAATTCCCCTAATTTATACAAATCTGTCTTTCTTAGTGCTGATGGTAGAGTAAAATTATGGGATGTGAGGAGAGCTTCTGGATGTCTGAGTACACTTGATCAGCACAATGGGGAAAAGTCCAAAGCATCTTCTGAGGCAGGTAATAAAAAATGTAACTGGTGGTAATTCATATATAACTAGAATCATTCTTATATTTCATTAATATTTTGAATACTAAGACCAACAAGGACAGTAGTGATAATCCAGTTGTTACCTAGTACATAACAGAGGTCATTTGGCTTTGTTCAGTTACTTCTGTTAGAGAATCAGTTTGTTGTCTGGGACCTAGTTCAGAGGGATTGCCTTAACAACAGCTGTGCATCTATTCTAAATGGCTTTCCCCTAGAAAGGAAAATTCTGTTATTTTTTTTTGTGAGTGGAAGAATTCATTTATGGTGTAGATTAGCCTTTATATAAATATAATACTGATTGCAATTCAAGAAATTATTGAGAGGAAAATGTTCTAAAGAAAGCCAGTACTTGGTCAAATAAAGAAAAATACTGTTTAATAAAAAAAATTGATGTAACTCTAAAGATAACTAGTCCCATTTTATAAGTTACTTTAAGTAACATGTTGACTTGTTCAATCATAACATCTTTCTTTTTGACTTTATTTGTGTCTGACAGGTTCAAGATGATTTTTTGGTTCTCTAATATCAATCATATAGACTAGGGTATTTAATTTACTGAAACATGTATGAACTAAACTAATAGCAGGTAATAATTATTTCCTAATAAAATCTTCAAAAAGCAGTTCACACTTCTACCTAAAAGGTATGTCTGAATTAGGTACTGCAGTATCATATAGAGAGACCTTATCCTGACTGCTTCAGAGCTGACCACAAGTTACAGCATGTTGTTGAGGGCATTGTCCAAATGCCTCTTGAACACTGACAGCTGGGGGCATCAGCCACTGGATGACAGATTGAATAAAACTGGCCCTTGAACTGCACCCTGAGGAGCACTGCTGGTAGATATTAACTAGCCAGATGCTTTTATAAACAAAAAATTAAATAATTTTTAACTGAATGTTACCATTTAAATAGCACTTTCAGGGCTCCACATTGAAGTAAAAATGTATACAAGTGATAATTTTTCTCTAGAAGCCTGAGACAGCCCTTTTTCCCCGGCAGCAAACACTGCTCACAATGGGAGAGTTAATGGTTTGTGCTATACAAACGATGGACTTCACCTGCTGACCATTGGTACAGATGATCGGATGCGACTCTGGAACAGCTCCACTGGAGAAAACACCTTAGTAAGTTCTCAAGGAACTTCAGTTGCCTTTTTACTTTCACTTAATTTTAAGAGATTTATAATTTCTGCAGTTGTCAGTAGAACTTGGAATTCATTTTTGTGAAGTATGTAGCTGCTCAATTTCATCACTAGAAGATTTGGTGAAAATCTTTTTTTTACAGATTTGTTTTCTTCTACTTATTACAAAGAAAAAGAGTATGAAGAAGCCTGGATCTACTTAAAGATTGAATATGGTAACTCTAAGTTAATGAATTTGAGAATATAGCTATAAACATTTCATACAGTAATAAAAACTTCAGTAAGCAGTGACTGTTGGTAGAACTTTTTCAAACTATGAGTTGCCAGTGTGCTATCCATAAAGCAGTTGGCCATACCTGAGAGTTTCACTGGCTGCCTGCCTTTCTTGCAACTCTCTCTGTTTTTGTAGAGTATCTCCTGTGGAGCTGCACGGCAGTGGTAGAAGTATCTATTCATGCATCCTTCCAGATTTGTGTTGTAATCACACAGCAGCAGGAATGAGGGGTGGGAAATGTGTTAAACCTCTACTGCTATTCCAGTCCTTTCAATGACTTGTGGATTTTTTTTGTGCTGAAGTTTCTTGTTTTAATTTTCTGTTTAGTAAAAAAAATTGTTTTCTTTGTTTATTTTGAAAGAAGAACATGACTAGGTAAGTCAGTGTCCATGGAATTTTAGTCAGCTGTAATTATGGTCTGTCATTACTATCAGGAAAGAAAGAAATTTTGCTATACCTCAGAAATCTTTTCATTTGGCTGCTTAGTTTCAGAACAGAGCAAAAAGAATTCTTTATAGATATGTAAATAAAAAGACTACTCTCCACTCTCCATGCTACCCATATTTGCCAGCTTGTTCTCAGCACCTCACAGACAAACAGCTTTCTGTCTTCAAATCATCACCACCAAAGTAGATAATACAGTTTGTTCACTCTCCTGTTACCAGCTGGATCACTGATTTTTTTGTTTTTCTGTAGCTTGAGACATTAGTACAGATGTTAATTACAGTGGTTTCATACTATTTTAATTTGCAAGTCTTCCTTACACCTCATCTGTAAGGTCTTAGAATTTTTTAGTATCAAAGCTACCCTTTGAAAACAGTTCAGTATTCTTTTGTTGAACTTGTAAATTATTTCCCTGTCTCATACCTTTTGTTGCCAATATTGTTGCTCTTACTGTTCACTTTTTTATTGCTATTTCCAGTAAATTGTCCTTATCTCAGCCCATGTTCTCTGCCTTTTCTGCTTTGAATCTGAGGCAGGCGAGCAAGTGGTTATAGCAGGACTGCCTGAATTGGGAAATGCCATTCCTAAACCACAACAGGTGGTTCCTGAATGATGTCTAATTTCCGTGAGGGTTTAGGTGCTTGATGAAGATCTGGCATGCAACAGCCTGTGCAAATCCTGTTTCTTAATGTGGAATTGCTAATTTTTAGGCATTTCTTTCTTTCTCTTGCTTAAAAATTATATTAAGAAAAGTAAACTTCATTGAACATAAAAACAATTCTCATGATGGACATCTCTAGTTTGAAATATCAGGAGATATTTCCATAACCAAAAGTTAATTTTATTGAGTATTAAACATGAAGTAAAATCAACCTTTTCATATAATTTCCAGTGGGTTTAATAGCCATCTCTGTAATCTTTATGATCTTTCATTTTGCAGGTGAACTATGGGAAAGTCTGTAATGAAAGTAGGAAAGGACTCAAATTTGCTGTCTCTTGTGGCTGTAATCCAGAGTTTGCCTTTGTTCCATATGGAAGTACCATTGCTGTTTATACAATTTTCACAGGAGAACTGATAACTATGCTTAGAGGGCATTATAGTACTGTCAACTGCTGTGTATTTCAACCTCATTTTCAGGTAAGTAAAATATAAGCAAATATTCTAGACAAACAAGAATATTTATGCAGATTGACATAGAATTTGCACTATAAAAGCATTCACTTCTCAGGTGTATACTTTAATCAAAGATCATAGAGGGAGTACTGTGGCTTATGTGTCATCCAGAAAAAGTTTAGTCAAGTTTTGGGAATGACGTGTTCTGGATTAGGTTTCCTTACACTGCTTGTTTTGTCTCTTTTATACGTAGCTTCTAAGTATACTTTTAGTAATTTTTTGGCTTGTGTAGTCATTAATAAAGCATGCCTGTGAAAGCTTTTGTTTTCTGTAAAACTGAAGAGGAGTTGTCTTTCTCAGAGATACCTGAGATTAAGCACAGTAAGAAAGAGTGTGAAGTGCATTAGTACTGCTGTGAGTACTGAGAAGGCTCTCGAGTACTTTACTAAGGTGACCTTGCTCAAATGCTTGTAGTTACACTTTGGATAAAGTGTTCACAACATCATGAGATTCTTAAATTAATCAGAGAATATTTCAGCTGAGAAATACTGTAGTATTACAGGGACTCATGGTACTGACAGATTTTTTTTCTTCTCTGCCTTTTTTTCTTTTCCTAACCCCTCTGGTATGTTTTTCTCTTGTAATAAAAGAATTAAGGATAACAAAGGTTAATTTGTTGTGAGATACTTTGGAACAGATTATTCATATGGCATGTGTTGTGCTAAGAGCAGACTGGATGATAGTATGGATTTTCAGGCCATTACATAGTTGTCCTCATGTGTTAAGGATGATACTTCATGTTCCAGCTCCTTCTTCCTTGCCTGTTGTTTCTGAGTATCAGGCAGAAATATTTGAGGCAGAAGGGGCATGTAGAGATACCTTTTCATGACTTCTCATGAAATGCATCATAGAAGTGAACCTGGTAGGTTCTGCTTTGAGTCCAGTAGCTTTGACTGAATCCCTGAGACTGTATCACTGAGACAGACTTCACTGAAAATTATTGACACATTATGGACACACGATAGACCCCAAGCTAATAAGCCTTGCAAGACCTGGAAGACAGTTCTGATATGAGTAGTCAGTGAGATACACCAATATTATTGCAATATTCACATTGTGGCTAAAGCATATCTTTTCCAGAATATTCTTGAAAAGGTTTTTATCTTTTTAAGAATAGTTCCCAACAAAACTTCTGGTGTGTTTATATAAAGTTGTCTTTGATAACTTCTATTTGATAAACTGAAGAGGTCAGGCTAATTAGGTCTCTCTGTAAAACATGTTTTACATATGGTGTCTCTACCTTGGCATTTAAGATTCATGGTGAAGGATCACTCATGTGTGCATATGCACACAAGGACTACATCAGTCACTGTATCTAGAAGTTCGTGATGTCAGGAACCGCATTTGCTTATCTGATGTGACTCCTGGTTCTTTTTCAGAAGCATCCTTTTTCAGAGTTTCCAGTTCCATACTGTAGAAGTGTGACTGGATTTTCTTTTTTTGTAAATGCTTTGCTTTCACTGGTATTAAATAGTTGGTCTGAGAAACAACATTGCTATATGTCGTGGTTTGACACTGGCCAAATGCCAGGCACCTACAAGAGTCATTTGTTTACCCTCTCCTGCTACAGTTGGGCAGAGGAGAGGGGAAAAATATTAACAAAGGGCTCAGGAGTTGAGATAAGGATTGGGAGAAATACACTCTAAGGGCAAAACAGGTTTAAATTTTAAGGTATAAAGTAAATTTATTATTAACAGAGCAAGGGGAGGATACTGGGAAGTAAAACAAGCCTTTAAAAACACCTTTTTCTCCCTAGCTTTCTCTCCTTCCCACCGACAGTGCAGGGAGCCAGGGCTGGGGATTTGGTCAGCTCACCACCCGAGATCATCCTCTGTTTGCTCAGGGAGAGGAGTCTTTGCTGTGCCGTGGGGTCCCTCCCACGGGCAAGCAGCCTTCTCAGAATCTGGTGTGGCACGGGTCACTCATGCACGGGGTGCAGCCTCTAAGGACAGGCTGCTCTCTCTGGAAGCAGGGCCCTGTCTCTGGAAGCAGGGCCCTTTCCATTTGGGCTCCCCCTGGGTCACAGCCCCTCCGGCATCCACCCGCTCCGGTGGGAGCACCTTTCCCACGGGCTGTGAGCGGATCTGTGCATGCCCCATGGACCTGGTGCGTTACAGGGGCCAGCCTGTGTCACCATGGTCTCACCGTGGCCTGCAGAGGAATCTTGGCTCCAGCACCTGGGGCAGCTCCTCCCCCTCCTTCTCCACTGCCTCGGTGCTGCCGTGTTGCTTTCCCTCACTGTCCTCACTCCTTCTCTCTATCCAGAGGAGAAATTGCTGCTCGGAGGTGCCACTGCCAACAGTTCCACTGATTCAAGGGCTCGGGCAGCGTCTGCAGTGCCGAGGGGTTGCTCTCCTCTGGGTCCTGTGTGCACGGCTGGCCAGGGCTGGCCAGGCAGGCATGGAGGAGCTGCAGGCTGCACCGAGATGGGGTGTCCATGGCACCTCACCACCCCAGGGAAAAACTGCACCTGCACTGTTCTGATTTTCTGCTTAAATACGTCATCACAGAGGCATTACCGTCCTCTCTAATTGGGCCAGCAGCATGTCCATCCTCAAAGCAATTAGAGATTGGCTCTGTTGGACATGGTTGAAGCTTCTAGCAGCTTCTCACCGAAACTACCCCTGTGGCCCTCCCCTGCTACCAAAAACCAGGCCGTGCCAAATCAACGCACTATAACCAGAACATTGACACCAAAAGAAGTGGTACTCTTATTTTCACTGTGTTCACACACGTACTTTCAATTATCTTATCCTGTCTGGAGACAATTAAGTGCATTCATCAGCCTTCATGTAATTCCAACAGAAATTACAATTTTGCCAGTAAAATTCCTTTCCTGAGAATGTAATGTTGTTTGTAAAATTTATAGTCACCCCTTCTATTTTACTCATTCAAGCATTATTAAATCAACATGCCACAAAGTTATTCACAGCTGCACATTTGTATTTTGTTACTAGTTGCAAGTAAAATCAATTTTGCTTAACAAAACCTGCTCTGTTGCAAACTCTGTTAAGTGATATTTATATACCGATATTTTAACTCTGTAGTAACTGATTCATTTAATAACTTTTCCATTGTCATATTTAGGATTAAAAAAATGTCAGTTCATTCTTGTCTATACTATTCTGCCTTTTTTTTTTTTCCCCTGAATGGCATATTAGCTCACTTGAAGCTTTGGAATTTTTAAATATATATCAAAATATAGTTTCCGTATGCAAGCCAGAAATTATACTTGATGGTTCTTTTAAGTCTCTCTGCTGTAAGCTATGTATACATGGAGAAGTGTGTAGCAGATGGCTTTGTAACTTGTTTGTTACTTGTTAGCACTTATCAGACTTCAGTATACTTTGTTCTCGGGAAACAAGGTCTACACCTTTTCTGTAGTTTTGGCCATTTCCATGTAGTATTCTCTGTCATTGTTAAGAGTGTTCTTCATGTTAACAGTCTTTTAATCTTTTTCTGCTGTCTTTATCTCTGGTTTGTGTCCTACCCATCCTCAAATCTGGTCCTTAGATTTTTCTCATTATTTTTACTGTGTTCAGAATTTCTTATTGATGTTGATTCCTGCTTGTCCCTCATGTTCATTCTGTTCATTAACTGTGTTTTAATTGCTGTCTTTGTTTCACCTTGTGACCAGAATAGGCTCTAAGAAGGAATTTAAACTTTGCACCAATTATGTATTTGAGATGAGAAGTGTCTTCTGTTTGCTTGGAACCATATAATCAAATGTGATCACTGATAACCAAGCAGCTAGCTATGTGAAATTGAATTATACTAGTCTTTATCTATTCTTATCCAAATTAATTAACATGTTTGTGTGGAATATATGTTTTATGTTTGAGGAATGGTATGGAGCTGTCTCCAGAGAATGGTATGAGCTTTAGTTAATGAGTGTATGTATGCCTTTTCTGATCCTAGAAACAGAGCCATAAAATCCCCTATATTATTGTTTACCTATACTGTTCTTACATAAATTTCTCAGTAAAGTTAATAAGATGTTAGACTGCTTGAGTAATAAGAACTGCAGAATTTGGCCCTTTAATAAGAAGTATTAATTTAATAGGGGTTAGTAATTTCAGGGGTGGCGTGGAAGAGAAAATCTTCATTGTGCAATATCTTAGATGCTGTTTACAGTTGGATCTAACACACTCTAGATACCAGTGTGCCATGTTATCTGCTTAGAATGATTTAAGTAAACAAACAAGACCTACGTTTCCCTTCCAGAAAAAGAAGTTGCGTATATCATCATGCATGAATAACATGTCATAAAATAGTAGGTATGCAACAGAAAGCAATTTTGATTTAAATTATAGCTGCTCATACTGTTCAAGAAATGCTAGTGATATTTGCAAAAGTGTCTGGCAAATCCAGTTGCAGGCTATTACGTTTAACTGAAAGTTAAATCAGGTTTTATTTGCAGTCTTTCATATATTGTACTGTAAACATGCATAAAGCATGTTTGTAGTGCAGTATATGTGTCTGTCTTGTATCTTAATTCTTCATAGAGGTCACTAGCTCTTCTTTGAACTGACTTATGGTGTGAGTCACCAGTTTAGATAGTAATAGCTAATTGTAAGTATTGCTTAATGCAGTGGGTCTTAACTACATACCTGGATCAGAAAGTGAGACAACTGGTAAGAAGGATTAAATGGAAGTATGCTGATGTCACTGTGACATTGCACATAAGATTTTTTCCCATAGAAAGATCTTTTAAATTTGTTAGTGATATTCTATATTCTATCAAAAACAGAAGTCCCAAGTAGGGTACTCCTGACAGAATGAAGTAGAATTTGTTGTATACTATACTTTGGTGTAACATATCTTCTTTTAAGCAAGGTTAAGTAGGATGGTTATCTCTCTTAATATTGTAAATTCTAATCATTAGTGGTTTTGATACATGAACATCTTCATGCATAGTTTTTGAAAAGTATGGCACTCGCTTGAATAAGATTACCCACATAAAGGTTTATAGGAATTAAACATTAAGTTTTTGTATCAAATGTCAACATAATTCATGCAGTTCTAAATACATATAAATTATATAAGAAACTTACAGAAATGACAGACCTGTGATAATGTATTTAGCTTACACTGAATCAAGACAGTTGAATACAGAGAGTTGCTAGTTTAAGTATGAAAGCCAGCATACTTTAAGCAAGGCTTTTATAGTGTCAGCCTGAATATTACAAAAAAAAAAACTTTATATGTCTTAATCAGGCAGTTTAAATACTCAATACAATACTCAAGTGTTGTCAGACATCACATATAATAGGCAGGAATATAATTCAATACTGAAGGCATATGAGAGTATCTTCATACCTGTTCATTATTTAAGTAGCATTTCAGAATACACAGGTGTTATAGGTGCAAAATCTGCTGCAAAGATGGTGTTGGTATTTCTTACCAGCAAAATTTCCTCATTCCTAAGTGACAGAGAAGTCTGTCTTTCCTTTAGTACATTACTAAGAAAATTAAGATATATTTGACATACAGCTATTTGGTGTAAGAACTGTTTGTTGCCATGTGTTGCAGGACACATTGTGCAATGGGATCTCAGTCCTTAATCATTACCATAATAGAGTTATTTATGTTAAAAGTAATAAATTGGTCTTTCTGATCTATGTGTTCCCAACAGGGTACAAGCCTCACACTGTACTCTGTTCTTTTCCTTCCCTAGGCATACTGACACTACATTTACTTAATACTTCTTTGTTCCATACGTATGCTTTTTTCTGATATGTGTTATTAGATTCTTGGTTCTTCTGAGTTCATTCCTGGTTTTTAATTATAATGAAATATTTCCCTTTTTTGGTTTATGTGGGTTTTTAGTTTTTTGGTGGTTTTTTTTAATTTCTCCAGAAGCAGTCTCTTAAGGTTCCTATCTGTTAAAATAGGTGTCTTTTCAGTAGACAAGGGAGAGGGAAGAAGAAAAATGGATTTAAGCAAAAAA
This sequence comes from Cisticola juncidis, assembly GCA_013400215.1. Lineage (NCBI taxonomy): Eukaryota > Metazoa > Chordata > Aves > Passeriformes > Cisticolidae > Cisticola > Cisticola juncidis. The sequence continues at coordinate 273,590 of VXBR01000461.1, read as the reverse complement.
GTTCATTTCAATGTGGGTTATGGTGTTCTGGTGAACAATCTGGGGAAAAAAATGTAAAAACATATTTGTGTTGTTATGGCATATTATTTAAATACTCCAGACTATAATATATTATAAAATTATCCAAATTATAATATAAAATAGAAATCAACTTTTTGCCTTTATTTTTAAATAGTATTTTTTACCTATTTTTCCTGCCCAATATGGTATCTATGTTACTATTCAGTAAATTTGTGTGAAAGTAACTTTTGCTCATTTTTTTACAGGATCTTTATAGTGGCAGCAAAGACTGCAATATCCTTGCATGGATACCAGCTCCACGAGAGCCTCTTCCTGATGATAATTCTGAAAAGGTAGTGAATTTTTGAGTTTGAACTGTATTTTTTTATGGCTGTTACACTTGGGCAGGTTGTGTGGAAATTCAGTATGAAGTTTGTGATTCACCGTCAATATTTTTTGTAATTCCTCACTAGGAGGAGAATCACCTATTACTTCTGTGTAATCTTTTGATTCTTTTAGGGTTTTGAGAAGACATTTGCTCTTATAATCTAGTCAAATCTTTTGCCAGCTGCTAGCTTCCTACTTATTTAAGAGTAGTTCATGTCATTTGACGATGGGTCTTTCAAATTTTGCTTCTTTAATTTCCAAACTGCTTTCTGCAGTTTGTCCTGTTTTTAAAGACTTGTAGAGGTGCTAGATCGTATTTTAAATTGTTTAAGAATATACTGTGTATCCAGCAGTAAAATTAGGAATACCACACTTCATACACAAGTATTTTTGATGTGAAAATATAATAAAGGAGTTTCTAAATAAGTTTATTTCTTTACCCCAGACAAGACATTCAGGGTGATTGTAGGAATGACCATATGTAAGACAGTTTTCCAGTAGAATACTTTGTCTTCCTCTTGGGCAAGATATATTTCAGCAGGAAACCTGAGAGGGGAAAAGTCTACATTTTAACGAACTGAAACCATTCATAGAATCAGAGTCTGGTGAGCTGTACTAATGTTGGAAAATAAGGGTATATTAATGTTTGGGCCAATAGCATATGAAAATTCCGCTTTTTAAAATTTCAGCATTGTTCCATTTTAGATGGGGAAATGATAAGAAGCATAATTGTTGTAACATTTGCCTTTTGTAAGTCTTATATTTCTAAACTGTTCTACACTTAAGCAGAGAAGAAAAATATAGTTCCAAAGGTTTGATACCCTAAACCCAAAATATGTTGCCCTGAAATTAACATCTTTGCTATGAAAATTTTAATGTGAATGACTTATATTTTTTTCAGTCTGAAAAACGGAACCAAACAGCAACATGATTATTTACTTAGCTCTGATACGATCTGCTCCTTTAAATTTGACACAGTGGCAGTATGTCATATATGCCATTGTTTTGAAATCTGTTAAACTACAGCTGCGGTTTGCAAATGCTATAGATGAGCCCTGTCTCTGTAAGAGGCTGTTCTGCTGTCCACAGGCCTCCAATTCCTGCTCCATCTCAGTGCTGGAATAGGCATTTAAGTGCTTGTAGGACCAGAATCTGAATCTAGAATTGAAGTGAATAAAAAAAAAAAATTACCCTAAGTCACTGTGATTCAGTGCACTGCATAGCTACACAAACCCTTTAGTTGGACCCTAGTGGGGCTGAGGTGAGAAATATTTCTTGGATGTGGGTAGAGGCCAGGACTGCTTCCTGACACTGTAGTGCTAAGTTATGATGGGCCGTGGATATTATGACCTAAATTAAAACATGGCACACAATAAACACAGTTGTAACATTTGTTACATTTTGTACCAAACATTTGTAATACTTCCAGTCAGTCCTCCAGATGTTTTATGCTGAAATCAGAATTAAATACAGTACCATTTCTTTTCATAATTTGTCACATTTCTAATCAGCAAAATGTCTAAAAAGTAATTAAAAATAATCCAGTACCCATGAGAGACAGAATAGTTTGTCTGTGTGTAGTCATTTAAAAGGTTCATTTAGCTATGCCCTTATTTGATTATAGTATTTTTAATTAAGCAAAACACTGAGAATTTTTATTTTTTCTAGTCTCTGCTTCAACAACATTTAAATCCAGCATATGAAGACGCATGGAGCAGCAGTGATGATGAAGGCTGAATTTAAATTATGAGCTGATATAAAATTGACATTCAGGCACTGCATTCACAGACTTCATCTACAGAACTGGACATTGTTGGATTTATCATTGCTGGATTTTAGGTACAGTTCTGTTAGAATAAGGTCTTTCAGAAATAAGATTCCACTGTTGTCTGTGTTTCTTTGTCCCTGTAAAGTTAAATCCAAAGGATTACTTTTTCATACTTGCTGACTTTTGTACTTACACATTTGTATACTTTATTCAGTTCTGACCAGCGGATAAAGAAAAAAATAAAAGCCCTGGGACCAATCAAAGTTACATTGTTTCTGTTATCATTAGTATACCAGACTCATTCATTCCAAGACACGTGATACTGAGGATTTTCCGTGAAAGTGGGCAAGCTCAGAAATACTTCCAGCTTACCTCTATCAATATCGTGGTGGAGCAGATTGTATCCATTTTCAAGTGCTTATTAGCTGTGGGAGTGAACATATTTTTGTGCCTTTTCTTTTTGTGTTTTCAGTTTTGCATGTTTTTCCATAAATGTGGTATTCACTTCAGAAAGAGGTATAGCTGGAATCCTCTGTTCAAGTATTTATATGGTGACCCTATAATCTAATATCTGAATCTGCCCCAGAAAGCTAATGATAGAAACTAGTTTAGAGGTTTTTTTGGTCCTATTAGCAGGTTTTTAAGATCGATCTTCTGTGTATGAATCACACATCCTTAGAAAACATGAAGGATTCCTGGACAGAAACAGGGTTGAGGTGCAGTACAAGGCAGAGAGTAGATCACATTTCAAGTTAAAAATACTGAATGTAATCCTTCCAACCTGATTTCATCTAAAACATTTTGTGGTCCTAATGCCTGATGTGTTTTGAAAGGGAGGAGTTTTGTGAAGTTCTTGTCTCATCTCAGTCACTAGTTTGTGCTTCAGATACAATGTAGTCTCTGTCAGTAAAGAATGTTTTCAGATTTCTTAAAGCATCAGCAGCAAAGGTATCTGTAAAAACAGGTCCAGTATAAATGTGACAGCATGACAAGTTTTGTTGGCAAGTTTCACTCTTAAGGGAACACTGAGGAAAAGCAAACAAAAATCCAGAGTCAATGAATCCAGTCCAAAATAAACCAAAAACTATGCCACATAACTTATAACTGAAGTTAAATGATTTGGCAAGGAATTCATATAGGATATACCTCACCACAACAGTATCTTACAGACCTAACATACAAACCTGAAGTACTTAGAGAATCAAGGAGAGCAGCATTTCTTGTGCCCTTGGTACAGGATATGCACACAGACACAAAGAATCTGTACAAGGTGAAAAATTCCCCTCCAAGGCAGTGAAATGCCTACTTCAGATGCCTTAGTGAAGGGTGGAGCCTCAAGGAGTTGGGAGTATCACTGTTCAGGGATTCTCTGAGTACAGCAAAGTTGGAGTTCCCTGCTCTGAGAGGTCCCACTCAGAGGGGCTTTGCTGGTCACAGCCACTGCTCAGGAGAGCTCAGAGGGTCTCACTTTGGAGCTCTGTTTGTAGGGCTGCAGGAGAGGGGGCTTTGGTCATAACAGTGTTCCATCCTGGCCACACCTCGGGTTGGAAACTTTCTTTGGAAGTTTGAGAATAAAACATATTCTTCCATTTGGGTTCTTATTCAGGCATTAAAACACAGGAGCTCGTTAGACATCACAAATTGCTGGGAGCATACAGTGTTTTTACCAGTAACTCAAGAGAGACCCAATCTGGGTACTGTTCCTGAGGTACATTTCTCATATCACATCAGGGGAAGGATTTGATCCACTATTGCCAAATAACCATTTACATGTCAGTTTCTGCCTAAGTTGCACCATGAATGAAAGCATTGTGGGATTCAGCTCAAGAAGGGGTGGGCTGTGAATTACTTGTCCAAGTGTCTTCTTACCCAGATGTCTTTGGATTTAGTGTCTCAAACAGCTGAAAATAGAAATGAGTTGCTTTGGGGGCTTCTTGCACCTACTAGCAGCTAATACCTTCTTCATAGGAGTCCTTCCAATGAAGTCCTTCCTATCTTCTGATATCAGTTGGTGGTGATATGCTTCTCCCTCTTGACTGTTGTCCTCTGCTGGAAGGAGAGGTGTTTCTGATGAGGGAAATAAGAAACACCTGTCTCTCATGTGGGCAAGAATCCAGACACATTGCACAACCCAGCAGCTGCAAACCTTCCACATAATGGCAGTTCTGATATGTGGAGCTTAGTTTGCAAGGCTGAAAACCTCTTGGTACTAGCCACCATCTCAAATACCAATTTCTGTAGAAATTCTACTTTGAAGAATGGCATTTTTGCTCTTAATTCCTTCACTACCTATTTCTGCCATTGTATTAAATCTTTTACTTAAGCTTTTGCTAGAAAAAATACTGTATTTAAATCTTCTGCATTGTTATGGTGGCTATACTTAATTACTAAGTGATGGTGTCTTCAAAATAAAAATTTTCAAAGAGCAGTGAAGGTATACTGCATGTGATTTCTCACTGCCAAGAGCTAAGTACTAAGCCAATGATATCAGTTGCAACTGCAATCTCTTTCTTGTGTATAAGTTAAATCTTATCATTAAATGTAAGTTTTCCCCTTTGTTTATTCCTTTCTGCTTATATGCTTATGGCAAGTATTTTTGTAGTATCAAAACTCTTTTCTGAACCTGAAATGGAGCAAATAGAGTGGTATAGACTTAATCACTCTTCCCATCCTTACCAAACAGTCAGAAAAAAACACATCTAAAAATGCATTCAGATGTCAAAATGAGTGCTCTGTTCATACTGAAATAAAATTGTTCACTTGAGAGTCAACTAGCTCATAGCTGAGTCTTGCTGTTAGGATCAGTGAAAGTTAAGAGTTTAAGGAGAGAGCTTAGGCTGCAATGAACTGCATTTTTATCTCACTAGTGGTACTGGGATTTAGTAGTCCTACTGTATCAGAGAACACAGAGAATCTAATCTTAGATTCTAGAGAATTTAATCATTTCAGGTTGTTCTGGGAATTGAATGTTGCTTAGAAAACCTTGTCTGCCAAAGCAGAGATTTTTATTTGAGCTTGATACAGTAAATGTCAAAAGATGGTGAAGAATTTATTTGTTCCTTCAAGAGATCAAAGAGTTTTCTTTCGCTTCTAGCCTAAGGAAACCATGAAGTTGGAGTCAGACTGAGCTAGTCCAGCTGAAGAAATACAAGGAGCCTAAGACAAGTATCCTTCAGCTTAAGTGGAAGTTGAGTTCTGGGGAGGCAGTAAGATAGAACTTTGATTATTTATGCCTAGATTATGATGCTCAGTAAGTATCTGATATTAAGACAGCCAAGAAAAACCTTGGGGTTTTTTCTTCGTGTATGCATATCTGGAGGAAAGCATTAGCACATGAGAATTTCTATATAGCTATCTCCCAACTGGGAGCTATTCCCAACTGGGAATAACAAGTTAACACCATATGCTTACCTCCCTTTTCCCTTTTTTCTGTGCTTGGTGTACTAGCTCTTGCATATAGACTGACAAAGCTTCAAATTTAGAATTTGTTTGCCACCTTTTTTTGCATTGTTTGGGTTTGTAGTCAGACCAGGCTTCTTACAAGACATCTGAGGGGGTTTTTTTGTTTTTTTTTTAATCAAGAATTATTTCCTCAGACAGCTTAGGACCCAAAATTAAAGAATCCCAGTCATAAACCTGGAAAAAATCTTATTTGCCGACATCAGTAGGATTGGTTATTATGTTTTTGTTCTCTTTTTTTTAATATTTGCATTATAGTTCTTATCCTACCTTGAATGTGTCCATATACATATATTTATATTTTATATCATAAGATATAAAAGTACTTGAAATACCACTGCTTTGGCACCACTGGAGGGTAGTTCTTGGTTTTGTTCCTACCCCATTTTGACATGGAGGCAAGGGTCTGGTACATGTAGTTGAGAATTGTAAGCTCTTCAGTACACACTGGCCTGGCATCTGCTGTAGTGAATGGTGAGCTTACTGCTAGCTGAGTACACTTAAAGTTTGCAATACCTAGTCACATTATGGGCATATCAGTTAAACAACAACATCTGTGCAAATAGGGTTTTTTTAAAAGTGGTTAAAGTAGTCCTTAAAGAAGGAGGTTATGTATTGGCTGCATACTTTGCCACCAAGATGTGTGCTGAGGTTTTGGCACCTGAGAGATGTTCTTGAAAGCAGTATATTAGTTTCAGTGGTTGGCGGTTAGCGGTTATAATACCCAACTAAACAAAAGTATGTAAAACATATCAATAAAGTCCTTTTGTGTGGTTAAGGCTGAATTATGAAATGGATATGCCTTCTTCCGTCCTCCACTGTTTTTGTTCTCTTTTAGTCTATTTTATAAAAATAATGGGAATGGAGGATAAAAAGAGATGACTGAGTGGCCAGGAATTCAGGTAGGTGCATAACTACTCCTCACATTTTCATCCCTTCTAATCATGTCTGTGTGTGTAGTCAGCCTTAGCCACCAGCCCACAGGCTCTGCTCAGTGACAACTAACCAATGTCATTCAACATGCCAGCAACCCTTAGCCACGCCCAGTCCTGCCAAATTCCATTGAGCCCAAAAGACTGAACAAAAAATATTTGGAGCTATTAAGGAAGCATTTTATTTACATATGAAAGAAAGTATATTTTAATTGCATGTGCATACAGCATTGTTCCTAATTTTCATTTTATCACCATTTGCCTTCAAATTAAGTTAGGAAAAAACCAATATCTTTTTAGTGACATATTTTAGCTTTGTGCTGAGGAGTCTTCCAGACATTCACTGAGATCTGTACACTGGGAAGATTGCAAATCCACCCTTTTCCAACAGCTGTGAGACAGATACATATGCAGTCCTAAACAGGTTTTGTAATGAATTTCCTCATGCCGAAATGGAGATTAGAATCAGCAGTTTAAGTCAGTCCAACCAGTTATTTTTACAGCTGTACGTTTGTAATGTAAAGTAACATGTTTAGGCAAGAAACAGGTAATGTATTCAGCAATAAAAATTATATGTATATGTTTTTGTTTAATACAAAATGGATTAAAATTAGAGGCAGAGAAAAGGGGCTTATTAAAAGATTTTTTGCTGTTTTCTTCACATTTGGAAAATACTGAACATTGTCCCTTTCTTTTGTTTCTAATTGCAAGGCATTTATTGAACAGACTACTTTTCATTAACTAAAGGTCTCAGCTCCCCATAGTATTATTGAAATCTTCTAAAAAATTAGAATCATATTTTTGGAAAAGTCATCTCAAAATACATATTCATTATAAATTTAGAAATATGTTATGATTTTGATGGAGATAACCGACAAGAATTAAACTTAAATTTGGTAGCCAGCCGGTTCTATTTGTATATAAAATTTAAAGCTGATTCTTAATCCTCTCTGTTAGTAGTCCAGGATGGCCTCTGAAAGAAATACAGCTATGCATGCCTGCCTGCAGTATTGTAATTTCATCCACACAAATATATCTTGGTCTGAATGATGGATCTTTAACATGTCATTGCCATTTTAAGAAAGGGGGGAGCCTGGGAAGAAAACAGAGAGACAAGAGAAAAAAATCTAATGCTTGTGTCAGACTTGGGGCACGTCTGTTCTGCAGGCAGCAGTGTGACACAAAGCTGCTACGTTCAGCGGATGTGAGCACCCCACCACACTGATCCACCTGCCTGGGGGCACTGCTTTGGTTCACCTGCATGGATGGACCTGTGTTGATACGCTTCTTTCCTATTTTCTGTAGGTACACTATGTCAAAGGACACAATGAACGTAGCTGTTTGGGGAGCCCCTGTTTGCTGTGATAAAAGATACACCAGAGAGTAGGTGTATGTTAAGAATATCAAGTTCTCATGTTTTGTGGCAGTTAGAAGGGAGTGTCTTGGGTTGCTCAACAGTTAATTACTGTTGCTATCACCTCCCACACTGTTCTGTAACACCACAGGAAATCAGCTGAGGATTATTCTCATGCTAGCAAAGATGAAAAAAAATGTTTTGGGACTTTATAAAATAAAACTATTTCCCCATCACTAGTTCTTGTAGTGGAGTATATGGCCCAGGGAATATATTCTTGTACCTGAACCATGCATTATGGCCTATGAGGGTTGAAGTTAAGTATTCAAACAGTCTCATGCTGTTCAGTGGTTTTGAACTGTCACTACTGCGACAGGAGCCCTAAACTGAGCAGTTCTTGTACAAATCTGTGGGAAATGGTCACATTTGGCATGTGCTTGGAATGTATTGCATGTTCTCAGGGCAGTGCACAAATTGTTTCCCAAGAAAAAAGTAGTCTAGAGTTGCATGGAACTTTGACATCTGAATATTATTCATCATTATTTATAAAGTAAGTTTCCAGAACACCTAATTGTGTTGCAGACAGCTAATACACCTGAGGGCCTAAATGAATGTTTGAAATAGCTGCTTCATCCTGTTCTGCCACTCTGGTTAACTATTGAAGTTTAGGTTGACTAATGAAGTATATCAAAGTAATTTAAATAACACTCAGCAATGAGCTGCTTTATTAAATGTAGATACCAGCGATAATTGCTAAATCTTGTAGTATAAGAATTATATTCCTGCTTAGCAGAATTCTCCTGTGTTGGACTGTAGGTTCACTACCTAAGGAGGCTTGCGTTGTGTGCCCTGAACATGTAAAATGTTTTAACAGTATATTTCACATCAATAAGAAGGTTGATTATATATTCTAGTGGCCTTGAAAACTGTGCCAGCAAAGTTTTTTCCCTGCCAGAAAGAGGAAAAATTATGCAAGTCAAAAAGTAGAACTTCACAAAACTGCTCAAGCACTAAATGTGACAAGCACAAGAAAAAGAAGAGTGTTATGGCTTAATCTCACAGAGCAACTAAGCACCACACTGGTTGCTCACTCTGCTCCACCCCAGAGGGATGGAGGGGGGCAGATAATGGAAGGGTAAAAGTGAAAAAATTGCTGGGTTGAGATAAGAATGGTTTAATAGTTGAAATAAAATATAATTACTATTATAATTGTAAATTGTAATTAAAAGGAAAAAGAAAAAAAACAACACTCACACACTGAAGAACACCCCTCAACTATGAAAAACAAAGAAAACACCAAACCACAAAGAGAGAGAAATAAAACTTAAGAAAGACAATTAGTGCAAATAAAAACAATTGCTCACTTCTGACCAATGCCCCTCCCCACTCTTCACTTTCCCTCAGCTTTATATGCTGAGCATGATGCCATAAGAGATGGAATATCCCTGTGGGCAGCTGTCCTGATTGTGTCCCCTCCCAGCTATTTGTGTGCCCCCAGCCTCCTTGCTGATGGGTTAGGGTGAGGAACAGGACAGGCCTTGACCCTGTGTGAGCACTGCTCAGCAACAACTAAAACATCCCTGTGCTATCAACGCTGTTTCCAGTGCAAATCTAAAACATCGCCCCATGACAGATACTGTGGGGAAAATTAATTCTACCCCAGACAAAACAAGCACAAAGAAGAAACAAAGGAGCCATTCTAGTTTACAGATTAAAAGGTAGAACCCTACTTGTACCACAAGATACACTGGGTATGCAAGTTCAACCATTCTCCACACTACAGAGGTGGATCATCAGGGCTAGTGCTCACTTCTGTGTGGCCTTGGTCTTCCAAACGGGAGGTGAAAGTCCAGCTCGGTGTGGACTAGGTCACGGGAGTTGTGAAAGCAAAGCTTTTCACACTGCTCATCTTTTCTCTATCTCCATTGCTTTATCTGGGGTAAATTAAATACAGGCCCTCCATTGTCCCCCGTTCCTGTCTCTTGTCTCCCCAGCAGGCTATTCATAATCTTTACTATAAATTTGCACCTCCTTTCTCTGCTGCACATAGCCATGCCCACACATGTCCAAGCCAGGACATAATCCTGGCCTGTCTGTGCACCAAACTCAACAATCCTTGGTACATTCAACGTATATATACTCAATATATAATTCTTCAAGTTTGTATTAAAATTAGTAGTTCTGTTTGCTTTTGAAGTATCACCTATCCTCTCTGGGCAGTCTTTAGGTGTGTCCTCCCCTTTCTTCTCAATTTCCATTTGGTTACGTGCTTAGGTGCATATAGAAGTTTGCTAATTCAAATACTGTTTTGAGCAGAAGAACATGAAAACTTTCCTCTGAAAGACATGTGACTCTTTAGATCAGAAATGAACCACAGAGTAAGGAAAATTGGAGGGAGATTTCATTAGCTTTTTATAACCCAGTATTAACGTATATATGCAGTTTCTGGAATCACTGGCTGCTTGTTTACTCTCTTGGACCTGGTACAATATTTTTCTATGAACTATCAGGTAATTGGTTTTCCCACTTGGAGCATTTATTCATTAAGTCAGTCAAAAATGTTGTCTTGAAAGCTTGGCAATTAATATTTTTTCATTTTATAATTGATCTGTGTTCATTATTTCCCTCAGTCACCTGCAGCTTCTTAAAATCTTGCAGTCATATACAAAAGTGATTATATAAATCTTGGTCTAGTTTATCTGAAGAGACTTAGTTAAATAAAAGTATAGCTGATGTATTACAGAAATCTTTGTAAATCATCACTACTTCTACCACTATCTGCTATATTTAAGTATTTCTCAGTTTTATAATAATTTTTCAATATAAACCAACTGTCAGCTTTGTTGTTTATGCTCATTCATAGATGATCTTTCTTTCTTTACCCAAATTAATATTGCTGCCTTTCACATCAGGGTTTGTTAAATGCAAATCCAATTTGTTAAATTCAAATCAGTTTCACTAGTCCAAACTGAATTAATTTCTCTTAAACTGTTCTCATTGCCTTGTCTCTTGTCACTATGTCCAACACAGAAGATTCCATGGTACTGAGCTGCAAGCTCTGCTCCATGCAGAACTGAGATTTTACCAATTCCATTATACCATTTATAAGATGATTCTGCATTATGCTTTCAGCAGTATCCCATGTCATCCCATTGTTGTGGGTGTCCTAGACCAGTGTTAACCCAGAAAATGGACAACTGACTGTAGCGGACAAACATTAGACCTTGCTTCTTTTGCATGATTGTGTCATCCACTCCTCTTCCTTTCTGCTTTCCTAAAGCTTTAACCCCTTCAGTCCTCATACCACTGAATACTATTAGCAGAGGTACATGAAACATATGAATCATTTCATAAAGGGTGAAAACCTTAATCTAAAACTAACAGAAAAGCAAAAATGTATTTTATTGCATTCAAAGATTCTAAATTTTATAAATTGTATTATAAATTATTATAAAATGTTATGGGATAATTAGCCAAGAAATAAAGGGTCTAAGTAGTATTGCTTTAGAATGCCTTCAGAGACACACCTGGCTTTGTTAAAAACTATTGTCAAAAATGTCTTGAGGAAAGTAAGAGTTCTTCCAAATCTTACAGAATCTGAGCTCATGCTACACAAACCAGAGAAGATTTCCTTGATTAGACTTTGCAGAAATCTGCCAGTAAGTAGATGTTCTGTATTATTCCAAATCCACTAAATGTTATTCCAGACAGAGCTGTCACCTATTCAAGAAGACAAAGGTATTACGAGAGATGACAAAACCACGTACAGTGAGCTGTGTTTACCACTCTGCCATCTCTGCCTGCCTGCAGTTTTTGAACCACAGTGTCTACAGTTTTTGAACCACTCAGGGCTGTTACAGGCATTACAGTCAGGTACAGGGATGACCTTAACTGGGCGATAGAGTTCAAAATTATTAAAATTTACTTTGCGCCACCTCTCCTCAAGTGGCAAGAAAGTGAGCTCTGGTGCAAAATTGGATTGCTTCTTTGCTCTCCACAAATGAAAATCATCTTATGTCTTGGTTGATCTTTAAGAATTAAATGCAGCATAATGAAAGGAGTTTGTAGGGAAACTCATCCACTACATCTTCTCTGGTGACTTCTTTTTTTCTGCTTTATCTATTTCCCTTTTTGTAATACTTAGACTATTCCCCTCCCCACCTTTCTGTGTAGCCTGTTTGAAAATATAAGGTATATAAACTTTAACCTAAAAACTTTTTAAATGTTAAAGATTAACCAGTAAAGCATCTGTGAAAAAGCACGCATTCCCTGACATTTGACACCATCCTGCCACACTGAGAAATTCCACTATTATAATGCTTCAATAGCTTGTTCACACTTACCAGATTGACATGAAGGCACAAAAGCAGGCTAATGTGCCACATAATGTCGGGAGCTGCAAATGAACAGGTGCTGGACCTGTTTTTCAGAGGCACAATTTTTTGGTGATTTTGATTGTAATGAAGTTTCCTGCTGAGTTTGCTGAGGATGGCTTGTGCACTTTCAGAGTGGAACAGAGAAGGGTTGCATGAATGCCTGTGCAGAGGAAGAGATGAATACAGCACATCAGGCCCAGGCAGGGACATACTTAGGGGTTTTTAGTAGGTGGTTGGTTGACCTGGCTGGATGTCAGGTGCCCACCAAAGCTGCTCTGTCACTACCTTCCACAACTGGATGGGAGAGAAAATGAAAGGCTGATTGGTTGAGATAAGGATGGGGAAGGGATCACTCACAGAGCACAAAACAGACTGAACTTGGGGATATTAGTTGAATCCGTTACTAAAAACATCAGAGCTGTATAATGAGAAAAACACCTTCCCCCACTCCTCCCTTCTTCCCAACTCTGTCTCCTTCCCCTATAACAGGGAATGGAGATTATGGTCAGTTGTTCCCGTCATTGCCCAGGGAAAAAAATCCTTCCCCTGCTCCACCATGGGTTATTCCCCATGGGAAGCAGTTCTCCATCACGAGTTCCTCCCACAGGCTACAATTCTTTACAAACTGCTCCAATGTGAGTCGCTTTCCATAGGGTGCAGTCCTTCAAGAAGAGCTGCAGTATGGACACAGGGTCACAAATCTATACAGGGTACCCCACAGGGTCACAAGTCCTACCAGGAAACCTGCTCCAGCATGGGCTGCTTTTTCCGTGGGTGAACAGGTCACTGCCAGGACCCTGCTCCAGCACAAGCCTCCCACAGGGTCACAGCTTCATCTCAGGCACCCACCTGCTCTGGCCTGGGTCTCTCCGTGGCTGCAGGGGGATCTCTGCATCCCCAGGGACCTCCATGGGTTGCAGGGCAGAGCTGCCTCACCATGGGCTGCACCTCGGGGTGCAGGGGAACCTCAGCTCTGGTGCCTGGAGCACCTCCTGCACTGACTTTGGTTTCTGTAGAGCTGTTCCTCTCTCCTGTTCTCACTTTGCTCTTCGCTGAGGGCATTAACATCTGTACAACAACTTCTTTTTCCTTCATTATTTGGCTGTGACCAACAGTGGATCCATCCTGGAGCCAGCTGGGATTGGATCTGTCTGATGTGTGGGAAGTGTCTTGCAGCTTCTCACAGAAGCCATTCCCACTACCAGAACGCAGACACACAACCCTATACAATGACACACGTGCAGCTGGAAAAGCAAAGCTTTGGACTTAATATTTTAGATCACGCAATATAACTTAAGAAAAAAACCCTCAGTGCCCTGGAATTGATAGGTGTTTTCCAAAAGGTATTTACACATGTTGAATTTGGGGGCCAAATGTAGTTCAAATTTTTAAAACTTTATAACTTTATCTGAATTTACCCAGATTAACAGATATTTTGATATTTCCTTTATACAAGTTGGTGAAAAGCAGTTTCCAATGTCATTGAGAAAATTCCACTTGGCATTTTGCATACTCCTCTTTTAGTGATATTAAAATATTTACTTATATCTCATAATAAAATCATGATAGAAACCATTTCACAATTTAGATTGAATTAGACCAGACTGGTAAATTTCCAGGGGTTTCTGGGAATTTCAGGGAAATTTCCAGTCGCTCTTTGATTTTTGCCTTAAAAATAGAAGTAATTCTTTTTATTCTATATTAATTTATGACCCAGAAGCTTATGGATCCCATAGCAGAGACAAAGACCAGATATCCAAGAACAAGAAGGAACCCAACTGATAATCAAGAAGAGAGTGAGAGAAAGGGAATGTTGTTGGGTTTTCTCATTTATGTATTTTTAATTTTCTGTTGTTGTTATATTAATTTTTATATGTATGTAGCATAACTTCTTTTAGTATTCTCTGCAACTTGCAGAATCTTAGACCAGAGGATTAGGGGGCATGTCCTGAAAAAGAGCATTAATTCCTGTATGGCTTCATACATGAAAGTATTGCCACCAGAAAAACCCAAAGTGTTTGGAGGTAACTTCTTCTCATCTTCAGTGTCTGACAAAGAGACAAACTGCCTCAAGAATGGAAAGAGTGGCTAGAAAGTAAGTAATAGTACTTTTCTTTTAGTTACAATTACATTATATCTACCAAGTAGCATTTCAGCGGCATTCAAGAACATGAAATGTCTCTGAAAATCTTGATCTAAGTTTAGAATTTCCATTTTGTTCTCTTATTGCATCTCTCAATAGAAAAGGTGAGGACAACAGATAGAATAAATATAATGCCTCAACTGCAGTAAGTCTCTCCATAAAACAAGAGGGAAGGGAAAAATTAAAGAGGAGGCTTCAGAATCATCTTTAGAAATACTTAAGAAGCCATGTCAGAATTACAGAAATGATGAGTAGCATCAGTTTTTAGTTTTCTGCTATCCAGTTTAAGAGAAATTTTTAACTTCTAGAAGTACTGAGTTTTTCCTATGCTCTGTCTAGAAATCATAGTTTTTGAGTTTGTGGGTGTCACATGCACAGAGAAAACAGTACCTCAGGTGTGGAACTGGTCTATAAATGTAGGACTTCCAAACTTCCCTGAAGATTCAGCCCCCAAAATGTCTCCATGTAAAAAACATCAAGCTATATATTATTCCGTAACTGTCCATAGACTGATGCAGAAGTAACAATCAAGGAAGTGGAGCTTTTTTTGGAAACACTGAAATTTTAAAATAAGATTCAATTGCAAACAGTTGCATTAATTTCAGCCAGTCGCTGTTTGAAGTATTCTTATAGCCCATTGCTTTGCCTGTGGCTACTCTAGAGTGAGTGTAAAGGCATGTCAAAATGGGTTGAGGTATGATAACAAGCATTTTTTAAAGGACTTCTCCAGAAGAAATTCTTTGCTGTGAGGCTGCTGAGGCACTAGAAGAGGTTGCCCAGAGAAGGTAAAGGCCCTATCCTTGATAGTGTAAAGTATCCGTGGCTCTGGGGGGTCCCTGAGCACGCAGCCCCTCAGGAGCGACCCTTCCCCGGAGCTCTGCTGCTCTCAGCTGTTGCTGCTCAGGGCACAGATCTGACACAGAGGCCAGATGGGTCTGGGGTGAGGCTGAGGGGGTTATTGAAGGTGTGCCAGGGCCCAGGACCCTGAGCAGGGCTCAGGCAGGGGTGAGGGGGTTATTGAAGGTGTGCCAGGGCCCAGGACCCTGAGCAGGGCTCAGGCAGGGGTGAGGGGGTTATTGAAGGTGTGCCAGGGCCCAGGACCCTGAGCAGGGCTCAGGCAGGGGTGAGGGGGTTATTGAAGGTGTGCCAGGGCCCAGGACCCTGAGCAGGGCTCAGGCAGGGGTGAGGGGGTTATTGAAGGTGTGCCAGGGCCCAGGACCCTGAGCAGGGCTCAGGCAGGGGTGAGGGGGTTATTGAAGGTGTGCCAGGGCCCAGGACCCTGAGCAGGGCTCAGGCAGGGGTGAGGGGGTTATTGAAGGTGTGCCAGGGCCCAGGACCCTGAGCAGGGCTCAGGCAGGGGTGAGGGGGTTATTGAAGGTGTGCCAGGGCCCAGGACCCTGAGCAGGGCTCAGGCAGGGGTGAGGGGGTTATTGAAGGTGTGCCAGGGCCCAGGACCCTGAGCAGGGCTCAGGCAGGGGTGAGGGGGTTATTGAAGGTGTGCCAGGGCCCAGGACCCTGAGCAGGGCTCAGGCAGGGGTTTGGGGGGGGTGGGGCAGAACAGACAACCCATGAGGGCACAGCTAGGGAGGGGTCCAAGGAGGGGTTCACATCTTACAAACTTATCAGGGGGAACAGGGGAGGGAAATGATACACAGGGACAAACAGGACATGGAGTAACTAAAGATTGATAGGGAAGGTTCTGGAGAGAGGGGTAGGAATACAGGGGATTGACATCTGGGAAAGGGGGAGGTTAGGGAGAAGACAGGCACCTGGGACCAGTAGGAGAGTCTCTGAGGAGTGGCTGGCTAATAAGGGAAAGGGATTGACATATAACTGATTGAATAACAATTAGGGTATGAGTCAAAATATCATACAAGCTGGAACAAATAAAGATAGGCACCATTATAGGGAATGGGGGAGGATATGCTTAGGGAAGATATACAGCAAATCCTAAAGCATAACCGTAATTTCAAGCAAACCCCTTATAATTGCTAACTCACACATAAAACAGAAGGCTAGCCAAGAACCTAAAGCAAATCACACTGCAACAGTGAATGATACGTTGGATGGAGCTCTGAGAAACCTGGTCTAGTGGGAGGTGTCCTGCACATGGCACGGGGGTTGGAGCTAGATGATCTTTATGGTCTCTTCCAACCCAAACAATCCTGTAAGTTTTTTTTCTCAGCTCCCACTTACATCTAAAAGTGGGATAGTTCTCTGCCATTTGATATGAAGCTACATTCCCACTTTTACATTTTACTCTGGATCTATTTAACAACACTAAAGAAGGAGTAGGAGGAGAGAAATAAATACAACACTGAAGCATACTGTAAGACATAATGATGCTTCATGCAGGTGCTTAACATGTCTCCAGATGCAGCTGTGAAATATGACAGAAGTCTGCCAGGGAAAAGGTTCTTCGCATCAATATAGGCCTGGGATATATCATGTAACAAAAATATGCCCTGATGCATTTTAAGTCTCTTTCTGAGAAGTCTAATTGCTCAGCTAGAATTGAGAGATAGTGGTCTTTTTTTTTAAATTATTTTTATTTTTAATTTTTTTTAAGAAACCATTTGGTTTCTGAGACTATATGTTTCACTAGTTTGTTTGCTGGATTTTCTTTCTTCAGTACTGGATTTAGGCCCCAGATTCTCCAAGGCAGAATACTTTTTTTCAGTCATCTCAATATGCATAAATTTAAGCCTGGAACCCACATAAACATCCCTCATTTAAACAGATTAAGTAGCATGTTTATCTGTAAAATTCATTGTTCTGAAATGATTCATTTTTGTTGAGTGGAATGGAATAAAGGAATTTCAAGCACTTTGTAAAACAATCAGATTACTTAGCCCATTTCTGCAAACATGCCCCCATCTGTATCAGCAGTAGTGCTGCCTGCTAGTAGTGTCTGCATAAAAGATATTCTCATGGCCGTCTGGAAGATCAAGGATATTCATGGCAATGTAAATGAATCCATTTTGGCCTGCAAAGGAATATGCAGGGTTTTTCACTTGAGTTGATAATAAAGTCAGGCCAGCAAAATCCCCGAAGTGGATTGATGCACAGACAAATAACAGCCTGGGCAACTGTTTGATAACCTCACGGGGTCAGCTCCTCTCCTGTCACCTCTCCTCCTGACATCCTTATTAAGTACAGCTCAGCTTTGTCAGGCTAGGCAGGCTGAAGAGAGTTTACTCAGTCCTTGAGGAAGGCTTTAGTTCCTTGCTCTGGGTTTAGTGTTGCTGTGGTTACAGACTCTTGAGCTGGGAAGAGTAAAAGGAGTTCAGGTATGTTTATGTGAACTCTTACGACATGCATGTGTCAATGCATATCCTTTAGAAGGAGAACTTTAATCACAATAGGAAGGCATGTGTTGATTTGCTGGGTGCATTGTGATGGATCAGTTGTTTCCTGTGAAAATGTCACATTTGATTGTAAAGGTTAAAGAAATGAAGGATACAACAAGAAATGCAGGAATAAAAGTTTCTGTGACACTGCCTTCTACCCCATGGAGGAAAAAATAGTGGGGTGTATGCATGGCCCTATTAGCTGGTCAGCAGCATGTGATCAGAATCTTTTATTTGGAGAAGGCTAGAGGTAGTTCTGTGTAAATGAATATTGAGTGCATCTTAGCTATTTGAGCACGTGGTTTTACTTTTCCTGTGTTTTGTTGAGGTCTTAAAACTACCTGCTACTCTTAGGAGAATGTTCAAAAGGCACCAAAGAGAGAAGATGCAAGAAAGGACTACATTCTTGATGCCTATTTCCAAGGCATGAGCTTCTGTCTGGAGAGGAAGGAGAAGGCCATGGGCAGAACTGAGCATAGAAGAGTTTTTGTTTGGGTAACAACACCGTGAAGTGAAATCTTTGTCATCTCCTCCATACAAAGTTTTGTTGTACACATTTTCTGTATTTGGTGTTTTTCCTTCAGCTCCTTATTTGAAGGGACTGAAGACTGTCACTTGTCCTACCAAAAAATCTCTCCAAGATGCTTCAGGTTAGTCCTTAAAAGATCTTACCATGCAGTTTATCAAACTGTTCTAGTCAGTGTCTTCCTCATTCCAAGGAGAAACATGAATGTCCTTCCCACTGAGGGTGGCATATAGTGCTCTCATACTCCAGATTAAAACAGATCTATGACTCCTCCAAAAGTTTTTTCATGACTGCCACTGCTAGTTTGCAGCACACCTGCCATTTGAACATGCACTGGAAGGTGGTGAGTTTTTGTGACTTTTCAGTGTTTCTGATGCTAATAATTTGTGAATGTAACTGCAGGCTTGCGCCGTTCATCCTTTCATAAAGGAAAGCCATTGGGTGTCCACATTTCTACAACATAAGAAAAGACATCCATCATGCCTTTTGCAACACTGCTAGAAAAACAAATACATGAGTGGAGAATTTTGTTCTTGTTTGTTTGGGCACATTTTTTATTTTGTTTTAGTTGGGTCTTAGTTGTTGGTTTTATTTTGTTGTTTATTCTTTCTGCTTAATTTCAAAAGCCTAATTTAAAATGCCTGATCTGTGGTAGTCTTACACATATGGGAGACCACAGAAGTGTCATTAGCTATGAAATATAACAAAAATTTCTGTTTGATTGATTAGCAATTAGCTTATGCAATTTCTTTTTCAGGAATTGCCTCACAGGCATATTGCCAATGAAAATCCTCAGTTTCAATACCAACATGTTTCTGTGTGGAACCCAGCTATGACAAGACAGTACAAAGTACATGCCACACAATTAAAAATTTGTTGAAATTCCCAGCCTATTCTTCTTAGCATTTGCTCCAAAACCCAGTCTAAATTATCAAGTTCTTACATTTAATAAACTAGTCATTTCTAAATTTATTGGAACCATAATTTAGAAAGAGGCAGTACTTATTTTAATCCACTTGAAATGTATTTTGCCTGTGGCTCGTTTTCTGAGTGTCTTGAACAGCATGTCTCTTTCACAAATGTTTTCCCATGGTTTACTTTCCTTGAGCATTAGTAATTACATCTTTAGTTTCAAAGTAGCTTTCTAGTCTCTGGCTGTTTACCAAGCACCCATGACATAATGTCATGGGGAGAATGGGTACAAATACAATCTTACTTGTCTAAAATCAGATGGGGACTCCAACCAGGAATAACTGTAACCTATTCCCAGAAATGTGTTGAATACCTATTTCCTTGATTATCCATTCCTTTATTTTCCTGCTTTTTTCCCAGTCCTATCTGCAGAATGTTTTTATAAAAATGAGTAAATAAATAAATAAATGCAAATCCATTAAAGGATTAGGTTTCCACAATATATTGTTAGGTGCATGTAATGTGATCAAGAATCAATTTTAGAAAGTAACTTCTTGGTATGATTTTACTGTACTTTTGCATTCCTTGGGTAATGTAATATCTGTTAAGGCAGAATGGACTGTGGATTTGTTACAACTAATCGTAAAGCTCCCTTTTCTGGTCGTTCATTTTTCTTCCTATCTCAGAGACTGGCAGAGAAAGAGAAGAGAAACCATTTCACTTTTAGAAAGGTTTTGCAATTTAGTGGCTTTTATGGGAGTCCTTGTGGAGACTGGCATAAGAAATTTGAGAAGCAACAGGAGAAAAAAGTAGATGGTTGGTTTTTGAATAGGAAGAGGTGAGCTTTCAATGGCTTCCTCAGAAGTTTTTTAAATTTCTGTTTCTCACTGTGACACTCAGTTGCCTTACAAGTTATGTCCCGAGCCTTGTTGGTCTGAACATGAAACAAACAAAATAACGCAAGGGCTTTGATTTGAAGGTCAGTTCTCATTCCTTCACCCAGGTGTACCATCTTTCTAATGCATTCTCACAGAAAAATGTCTGCAATCTGGCAATTAGTTGAAGCTTTTGCATGGACACTGAACATAGCAGAGAGAGAACTCTTTGACAGCATCCCTTTCTCTCCAGGTCAAGGAACAGCAGCCCATGAACTCCTAGAATGTGATGATTCACTAGTGAAGAAATAGGAAAATTATATGAGAGAGAGAGCTATTTATACATCTCTGTGTCACCACATGCTGCTTGGATAAAGAATCTGTCTCATGTTCAAAGTGCAAACCAGCAGCTACTCAAGCTTACACTGAGGATCTTATTTTTTCTTGCCCTTGCAGATGTTGTGCAGCACATGGCATGTGGGGATGACACAGACACCTACATCTTCATTAGCACCAAAGAGTTACCATAGGCTATATTGATTTATCTTTGCTTGCCTCATTAACTCACTTGATTCTAAAAGCCCAAAACAAACCCATAATCAAGTAAATCCTTGTGATTATTCTGATTCAGAGATGGTGTAACATGTACTAGTAGCTTATTGTTATTGATATTTCTACATCTCTAAGCCCTTCTGGTGGATTGCTCCACAGCATGCACCTGTCAGGTTGGCCAACTATAGCCTAACCAGCACAGTGCAGGTGTTCTGCAAAGTTAGCATTCACTTCTTTGTTGACCTTGCTTCAGAGTTTGTTTGTTTTTTCTAATGATACATGTTAGAATCCTTTTGGAGTCATAGAGCTCTACTTTCCAAAAGAAACTTTTATTTCCAGACATGTTTATACACCCAGTTCATGGATAAGGCTGTGATTACAACATGTTGCTCTGGTCCAGGAACAACAAACAGGTCCCATAGCCCTCTGGCATCCTGAAAACATTGCTACTTCCTTTAGCTTTGTCTGCGTGAGTTCCTGCAGGATAAAACTTTTGCTCCCTTCACTGTCAATAACACATACAGGTAAAATGTGACTTAGGAAAGATTTAAAATGCTAAATAGCATCTGAATTAGAATTCTCAGCTGTGAAAAGCTGTAAGATGTAGGCTCCAGGACAGCCACTGTCCGACTCTTTTTTCCATATACAATTTTCAGACATGGGGCAGACTAAAATGAAAAATCTGCTGATGCAAGGTTATGATTTTTGGGAACAGGCTGGCCAGGTGTGCTTTGGTTTTCTCATTATGTTCAGTCAGGCTTCTTTGGCTGACTGCAATGCACTTTTTGCGGGTGATTTAATTTTCCTTCCTGGTATATATTGAGTTGCAATCAGCATGCATTCAAGCAATATGCTCTGAGGAGGTGAGTCACAACCAGTTTTCATTTGAGAAGCCCAGTGTGTATATAATATAGAGCATTATACAATGTGTTGTATGTATGCATTCTAAGTTTACTTGTATATACAGTATATTCTATGTGCTGTACTATATACATTATGCAGAAAGTTTAAAATACATACATATGTAGTAGAATATACATATTACATATGTGTATTATATATGTATGACACCATGACACTGCTTCTATTAAACATCCCCTTTAATGACATTTTTCATACATTTAAGATTATTTCTTATACTTCTGCAATAGTCATTTTTCACCCTACTTTTGGAGCACCTTCTCCCTTCACTCCTGCCTACTATCAATCAGTTGCAAAACGATTGATAACAAATGAAAACAAATTAACCTAGATGTTTTAATACTGTTAATTGAGATACTTGGGTTCACATGGAAATTTCTCTATCTGAATAGCTTTGTCATATTTGCAAGAATTCATCAAATTCACTATTGTTCAAATGTCAAAAGTGGAACCTAGCACGTAGGTCAACATGTAAATATTGAAACAGGTTGACTTGACAATAGTGGAGTACACCGTGGTGTGTTTGTGGTGCCAAGAATCCCTGCAAACCCAGCAGTGACTACTCTCTTCTGTACAGTCACCTACAGTGTATTTCCCCAGACAGAGGGGGAAACCTCCCTGTGAAACTCGGCTCATCCAGAGAGATATCAGTAGGACTGAGTCATCTTCTCACTTTGTCCCACATCAAAACTGATGATACATGTCTGAGGAAAAATTCCTTTGTGGTGTGGAAACTGCTCCTGGAAAGTCACTGCCATCCATGGTGTTGTGGAAGACACCTAGGCACAAAAATTATCAGAAAGCCTCAGCTAAACGGAAGGCACTGTTTAGGCTCAGAGGATTAGAAGAAGAAGCAATATTTTCTGCAACAAGCAGAAAGAAAAGTCTGAAAGTAGCTCCAACTGGAAAATGAGAATGGGCATAGAAGGCCCTTTTTTTTGGCAATCCAGCTGCCCAACACAGGTCTGTGATGGCTGTGAGAGACTGGCCACCTGCAGCAGAACCTGCCTCAGACAGGTTTGGCAGTTGTGACTCAGAAAACCAGTATAAGTGCACAGGCAAAGCAGGTGTTTTCCAGAAAAGCAAAGCTTGCAAACAAATTTTGGGTTACTCTTGCATCTCTTCAAGATTGGTGTGCAGATATCTGTTGGTGTTCTTGGGATGACTACCTTGTACTGTGTCAGCAAAAAAGCACCTAACACTGCTGCTGGACTAGGGAGTTGTTCCTGTGGTTCTCCTGCTGATCAGTTATTGAAAGCTTCAAATACAGTCCTAGAGAGCACTTATCTCTAAAAGACTCTTAAAGCATACAAGCTACTTGGATTCTAGTAAGATAGAAAAATAAGGTAAAGCACTGGCAATCACTATTCATGGCAAGTGCAGTTCTTCATTCATCATACACCCGTAGTTACGTCTTTAGCATCTTGTAAAGTCCATTGGGCTGTCTCCAGAGTCTGTGTTTATCTCTTGTCCTGTTCTTTGATGAGGCATGTAGGTAACTTAAAAGATTACTTAAATTTACAGTAAATATCATGTGCAGCTTGCACATGCTAAGAACTGAGAAAACCTGTCTGCTGCTAGCTCCCTCTTTTACAATGTAAATGTCTCTGACTTGCTGTGTGTCTCGGTTTTCTTTTTGTGTAGGGCACAGCTGTCTCCCTTATACTGCCTTTTTCCTGATGCAGGTTAATGATTTACCTGCCCTGAACAGGTCAACCATTATTTCTGTCCTCTCCCAACCCTCACAGACTTGCTTGATGGTTCAAATTACCTTGACTCCTGAAGTGCATGGAAAGCAAGGACTCTGACTCTCTTTATGGACTCCAAAGAAAGAAAAGCTGTAGATGCTAACACTGTTTGCATCAAATGTGTTAGAGCTGTTAGCTTGCATCTGGTTATTGTTTTTAGGCTTGCTTTTGTTTTCTGCATAAATGACAACATCTGTGTATTTTTGAAGCCTACAGGTAATCTACTTTTTATTTCTGTGCACCCCAGTGTCATGTTTTGTCTTAGCTAAGGCAGCCCTATCAGGCATGGCAAAACAATATTAGTTACTGGGTAAGCCACATCCCTGTGGGACAAAGTAAAGACTTACTATTGAGGCCCACAAGGACTCTGTCTGAGCAGGGATGTGATAATTCCTAAGGTTTGTTTGTGGTTTTTCTTGCCCAATATTTTAGGGAAAAAAAAAAGAGATTTTGAACCAAGAAAAAAAAAAAAAGGTTCTGACTTCTGAATGCTGCAGGGAAAAGTGGATGATTTAATTTTGTTATGTGATTTTTTTCCCTCCTAGGTGAGACATACAGTATTGCCCAATGGTTTATCATATTTTGACATATCCCTTTTGGCCAAACCCAATGATCTTATTATGATGCTCTTTCAAAAGCCCAGGGATTTCATCATCTGTCATAATCCTAACAATTCAAAAAGAAGCATGAAGCAAATCCTAAAGGACAAGATCCTCCTCCTTATCCCCACCCTAATCAATCACTCAGTGTTATGGAGCTTCTGTGGGATCTCTGTTACAAGCTATGTTTTCCACATCCCACCATCTGTTTGTCAGCCTCTTATAATGTTTCCACACTTTTTACAAGCTTTCTATGCTTGTTTTCCCTCTTGTTATCACAAACTTCAGGTTTGAGCTTTGAGCTTCTTGCTGTCCTCCAACTCAGAGATTCCTTATGCATCTCTGCATTGACACTGACCATATATTCATTTCACAGCATTACTTCACAGACCCTTCATCTTGTGCATTTCTGCACATCATCAAATGATTTTGCTTCTTTTGTTTTATTTGCCTACATATCCTCTCCCTGCTCCTTGTTTTTGCAGAGTCTTCTGACTCAAGCAATCGTCTCCATGCTAACCATCTCAAAATGCTGTAATTTCTAGCCTTTTGTGGACTAAAGTGATAGAATGAAGCACCTACACACTAGAATGAAGCACCTACACACTAGAAATCCCTGGGTACCTTTCTTTGTGCCCCATACTTCTCTAGGTGGGAGTCACTGGGTACAGTTACTGTCATCCTGAACATCCTCTAAGAGAGGAATATTGCATTTTTGGGGGTGGAAGTGTTCACTGAAGCAGTGAGACAAAGCTGACCAATTGTGGGGTGGTGG
>VXBR01000461.1:213773-248835 GCA_013400215.1 Cisticola juncidis | reverse complement strand
TTTTTTTTTTTTTTTTTAATTCCTTTTTTCTGGTGATGCCTTGGGTGACACTTAGTTACCACGGATCCCAAAGCAGCACCAAGAAGCCACATTGCAGTTTTCCTTCCTTCATGCTGACAAAAAGTGCTAGTGAGATTGAGATCTCTGGGCATCTGGAGAACGCTTCAATACCACAGCAGTGGGTATCACAGCAGTTAGAAAAGCAGTCATCACGGGACCATCAAGCAGTTTAGATAGGAAGGGACCTTGAAGAACACCTATTTCCAACCATCTTGCCATGGGCAAGGACATCTTTCACTAGACCAGGCTGTTCCAAAGGCCTCTCCAGCCTTTCCTTGAACACTGCCAGGGACAGGATATCCGCAACTTCTCTAAGCAACCTGTGCCAGTGCCTCATCACCCTCACAACGGAGAACTTATTCCAAATATCCAATCTAAACATACCCTCTTTCGGTTTAACACCGTTCCCCCTTGTCATATCACTGCATGCCCTTGTTAAAAGTCCATCCCCATCTTTCCTATAGCCCCCTTGAGGCACTAAAAGGTACTAACAAGATGAGCCTGAAGACNCCGCCCGGCCGTGCGGGGACAGGTGGGGCGCGGCGCTGCCACGTGCGTGGATCGGCGGCAGCGGCACTCCGGGCACCGCCGCGGTCTTGGGAAGAGGAGCCCTCGGCGTTCTTCCGCAGGGTCTGTCCCGGGCCGGGGCGGGCAGGGCTGGGTGGGACGGGATGGTATCGGGCTGCCTCCTGCCCACCTTCCTTTCAAACTGCTCGGCTGCTCCGCGTACCTCTTCTCTCTCCCGCAAACCCGCAGCTGTGCCGCGCTGAGGTTTTTCTCCTCCCCACCTTCGTCTCCTGGCTGCACCTGCGTCCCTGGTCTTTCTCCCTGTCTGCACCCTCCTGTGCCATGCCACCAGATTCTCAGGCAGTGCCCTGTGGTGCTTCCTCCTCCAGCCCCATTGAGTGTACTTCATCCTGTAGTGCCTTGCCTCCAAGCTTTCTGTCTGTGCCCTAAACCCTTTGACTGCGTCTTGCCCTAAGCAGTACTTGTTCCTCCAAACCCTCTGGCTGTGTCCCACATCTCATGGTGGGTGCCTATCTCAAGGACCTCTGGCTGTGCCTCACATGAGTAGAGCTCACCTTCCTGTCATGAAGAGTGAGTTACGTCGTGGCCCCACTGCATGAGGGACCTGATTGTTGAAAAATACTTTTTCTTCCCACACCTTTTGTTCCCAAAGAGTGGTCCTCGGCATCAAGAAACTGAGGTGTCTTTTTCTTCCAGGCTGAAGGTTGGAGACAGTCAGGGAAGAGGTGTGGCCCATGTGCTTAAGATGGTGGTATTAAAATATAGGGCTGGAGGGGTGATGTCTAGGCAGGGGTTGTCCGGCAGTCTGGAAGGGTGGCTGTCTGTCTTGCTGCTTTCCTCCTCTTTGTAGAAGGGTCACCTTTGCTGCCATGGGGGGCAGGTCCCTCTTTCAGGACTGGCCACACTGGCAGTGAGGCCAAGAGCCAAGAAGCAAGTCAGTGCCAGCTCAGGGGTGAGGGGGTTGATGAGGCTACACTGGAGCAGCCTCTTAGACTTGTCCTTTGCAACTGTAGATGTCATGTATATTGTTATGGAATTGTCAGTTTGTGGATACTTAATTTGTCAATACATTTTGAATTGAAACTTTGGTTGAGTGTTGGGTGTTGCTGTCACCAGGACAGAATAGTGCGATGCTTGAAAAGTCATAGTGAGGCTGCAAACCAGCTCTTACAGATTTTTTTTTCTGTGCTTGCATAGGAAATCAAGGTATGTTAATAAGAGCTGTTCAGACAAACCAGAAAACTTCCAGTCATGTACGGATACTCTCTTCCTTAGTTCATTGTAATTCAGTTCTTCCCAGACCCACGTGTAGGTCTGTACTGAGCAGTGCCATGTGGGAGAAGTTTCAACAAGTTTTTCTGGTTTTTGGGAGCAGCCTGGGAACAGCGTGCTGCCTGATTTATTCTGCTGCTCAACACTTGGGGTGCTGCCTGGGATGCACTCGGGCTGCCTTGGAGCTTCCTCAGGTAGAGGCAGAACCGTGGTGTATTGACATGGTGTTAGGCAGTGTGGATGTACTCTGGAAACACTGCCATGAGCAGTGGGAGCACTGGTACTCATGTTTACTGAAGAAAATGTACAAGGACCTAGGGAAACCCAGAGAAGCATAGGCTTAAAGTGGGGCACTGGAAGAGGTTGCCCAGAGAAGCTGTGGGTGCCCCACCCCTGAAAGACCAGGCTGGATGAAGCTCTGAACAGCTTGGTCTAGTGAAAGGTGTCCCTGGCCATGGCAGGAGTTTGGAACTAGGTGATATTTCCAACCCAGGCCATTCTATGATTTGAAATTCTTCCTAGGCAGCACCTCTGTTGAAAATACGGGGAATAATGCAAACGAAATGGTATTTCAGTATAACGTGTGATCTTTCTATTAAGTATTTATTGGTAGAGCAAGACAGGTTCTGGTACAGGAAGCAATATTCATGGAATGTGTTGGGAAAGATGCCACAGCATTAGTCAAGTAATACAAGCCAAATAGGATTTAACTCATTATGAAACTCACCAAATACCATGAAATACGTATCAATTAGTTGCATATCAGTAAAAGAACTGATCAGGGATGTTTCTGTATCCTGACATGACTTGATGGCTTTTGCTGAATGTGCACCCCTTGCCTCTCTGTGCCCTCCCTGGCTTTGTTTCTCTCTGCTGCAATAAACTGGGAATCTTCTTTTTTTCCCTACTGTGGACTTCTGATCCTCCGCTTGAATCTGCTTCTGCCCAGTCTGTCTGGCTTAATGCTTGTCTTATCTCTTCCCCTGGCCTGCCATATCTGGTTGCCTAACAAACAGATTTCTGGAGGTGTGGGCAGATGCAAAGCGAGGCAGAGGCACAAGCAGTGCATGGGATGGGCATGGGAGGCATGTGTGGGGTGAGGAGAGCGGGAGGGCATCACCTCTGTGCCATGTTCAAGGGCAGGAGGTAGAAGGGGACCAGGATCCCTTTCTGGATCTTTGTTAGCTGCTTGTGAAATCATGTTTATTATATTCTGGATCTAACTTGGCAGACTTCATGTGGTGTTTCTCCCTGCCTGATGACTGCCTCAGCATGGCAGTCAGAGCCTCCTGCCCTGTAATTTTCCTGGTGAAGGCTGGTATGAGATCGCTCATCTGCTCCAGCTGAAATAAGACAGTTTAGCTATCAGTTATGGGTTTAGACCAACTGTGTTGTTTTGTTTCAAATGGATCAAGGACAACTTGTAAAATATGGGTAGTAGAGCTATAGTATCTAGGCAGATATGAATAGGGATGTTGACATCTTCAGTGGCACAGCATATTCTGTACAAATAATGTAGCCTAACACTCATATTCAATTCAGGCTAAAGGATGTCTGAAATTTTAAGCTGTTTCTCAAAGCCTGGGTACCTGTGAAGGAAGAAATACTTGTTCCCCTCACTATTCCTCTGTCACTCACTGCAGCTCTTCACTATTCTGGTTTTCTTTCATGAAGTCACAGCATGTGGCGCACACAGGCAGTATTTTTATCAGTTTCTTGTTGCCCAAGAATGTATTAAATTCAAGAAATGGCAGACTTAGTTATGTTTTTCTCTACTGTTTATGAAACTACTAGTTTATGAATTGTTAACTTCAAACAGCAGTTTTGGTGGGCTTTTCTGAGTACTTAAAGGGAAGTTGGTCTGTGAAAGCTGAGTGGTTACTCTGCGCTGTTGCACAGTGCTGGGGAGCAAGTCCCATGTGCTTGCCTAGGGACCTCAACCAGTAGAGGCTCAGTGCTGCATGTAAAGGGCAAATGCAACCTAAATTGTGGAAACGAAACCTTTTACTCCACAAAAATATGAGATTATTAGAACAAAAGAATTAACAAAAACGTAGTTAATTTTGTTAACCTGGCTCAATTTTTTTTAAACAGTTCCATTTAAAGGATACCTCTAAAGCTAGAGGGCCATGCAGTAGTTTTAGTGTGTGTTATCACATTTCCAGTTTGCCAAAAGCTTGGCAAAGTTGCCAATGACATAGCACTTAATTTTTTTTTTCTATCCAAAAAAATTATCTAATTTCTATCTAAATTTTTCTGAGATCCAAAAAGTAATAAGTTAAATACATGAGTTTACACTGATGAAAGAATAAGTCAGGTGTCTCTCATCATTACTTGTCTCTGGTTTCAGTGTTTAATGCTGACCATTGACATGGAAATATTGAATAGTTGGTTGAGGTTTATTTTTTTGGTCAGTTTGTTTGGTTTTTTAATCTATTTTTGCTGATTTCACAAAGTAAAATGCTTTCAATGTATCTGTCAATATATCTTTTTTTCTTCGGCATGTATTTTGTTATTTTTTTTCTGTCTGCTTATGACTGCTACACACAGCAATTTATCACTGAAGATGTTGACTAGAAAACACCTGTAAGTAGTTTATGAATAGAGTAATGTGAGATGAATACACAGCTTAGAGGACCACAGATTTAAGTGTCCGTAAGTGTTATCTTGGTTCTTGATGAGAGTTTGACAAATTGAATTTCAGTAGCATTTAATTTCAAAATCCTGAGGTAGCTCACAAATCTTTTAAAAACTACTTGTAAAGCCTATCTGGCCCAAAGCAAACTCTGGCTTCCACCTGCAGAGAGGCACAGATGTCACAAGGAGGACAAATAGAGGTGTCAGTAAACTCTATCATATTTGCTAGGAGGCATGGTATTCAGATTGCCCCTTTTTACTCCGCCAGGATAAAAACAGCAAACATCAGCCCTTAGCTCCACTCCACTTGTGATACCTACTTAGGCTGATGTTGCAGTTTCACCAACATTTCTATTATTTCACATGCCTTTCTTTGCATGTGCTTTGCTTTTGTGTTGGAGTATTTATTGGTGAAAGCTAGTACTAAGAGGCACTGAGGAAGCAGTCTGGCTTAAAAAATACCCTTTCTTTTTCTGTGAAGCTTTCTCTCTCTGGGTCTGTTTTATTATGCAGCCAGAAAAATGGTTGTTCCAGCAGAAGTCAAGGGTGACACAGGAGCAGGTATGAGTAATGGGGAGAGAGGCTGATTAAAATTATATTGCTACTATTAAAAGTGCTCAGATAATTGCAAACTTAGCCTGTAAACAGCCGGACTTGCTCTGCTTGAGCAGGCTGTGCTCAAGAGGAGCTGCTTGCAGCAGCTTTATGAATTCCTACATGCTGCCTGCCTGTGTTTAATTGTATTGTGAATTCTTTGTAGTTAGGATTATGTTTTATATTGATATGGGCCATGCACATTGGGCTCTGTGCCTGGAGCCTCTATTCTAAGCCTTTTTTTTTTTTTTTAAAGCAATGCCTCACTGAATGCATGTGAATGTGAGTGAAACTTTGTCTAGTGCACTACAAAACCCTGTGTAAAGAAATAGGATGTACTGTGCAAAAAGCTGCTAAGTTTCAACAAGCATCTCATGGGCTGGAATTCAAGAGAATGCTCCTATCCCAGTGGTGGCATTCAGGGTTTATGGCTATGCCTGAGATAAAAATATAGCTTACTCTATTCCTTTTATTCTTTGTTTTCTAACAAAAGAAGGGGACGACTCTTGCTGGAATCTGACTCACAAAGATCAGTTTGTTGATTTGGAAATAATTTGCATTGTATCATCAGTCCTGAAATGACTTAAAGCAAAGTCACAAAAACCTGATTCAGTGGTTCTCTGTATGCTTTTAGAGTATGGGAATGGTTCACATTGCTACTGTGCTCTTTCTTTCAGGAAAGTTAGTTGAGATGGCAGTAGATTTGGTTTGTTTTTGTTTTCACCCGTTAGGAAATTAAGTGCAAAATTTTTTCTGTTGTTTTTCATTAAAAGATACTGGCTGAAGTTTTAAGAGTATCAGGGTTGTTGGTCAGATGTGCTCATTTAATTTGTTAAGTAATACTGCAGTATTTGTTTACCATGTGGTATTATGAATAGATGGGAATGGGTGTGTGGAAATGTTTGTCGTCAGTTCAGAGAAGGAGTAGCTGGCAATGTTTCCTTTTGTACAGGTAAAAATTACTTGGATTCGGGTATATTGCAAGAGAATAGTGTGTTTTACAGTATTTGCATACTTAATATCCACAACAATCCCTTTTGTGCTTGTTGAGATGCAGTTGGAAAAATCTAGATTAAATACATTATTTTTCATTTTGTAGTCAGAGTTCTAGATTGTTTGTTAAGTGCTGAAGAAAAAAAATCACTTTTTAGTCTTTAACAGTACAGAAGGTGTGTGACAAACTTAATGACATGATTATTACTACTATTACTATTACTTTGGAAATGCCCTGTCCCCCTTTGTCTCTTGTGAATGAGAATTGTAGAATATACAATCGACCGAGGCTGTCAAGGAGGATAATGAAGTAAACTCAAACGTTCACTGTCAGCTTTGAAATGAAACCTTTCATAAAACTGCTTGTAAGGTGTGTTTGTCAAAAGCCTTGTTACAATTGCTCTGATTATTTCTGTTGTGCTGACAACATTGTTTCTGTAGCACCTGTTACTCTGTAAGGGTTGTTAAGGAGTTCGCTAAAGTTTGTTTTTACATGAAAAAGGAAAAAAAACTATAAGACAAGGCTGTAAATAGCCTCATCCCATAGCTCTGATGTTCAGGAAGTTCACTCAGCTTAACTTGTAACTAGGAACATGGCAGATTTTAGAAAGAGAGGAGGGAATGTAAAATACAGGTGCCATTAGAATGGCACTCTGTGCCTCTTTTCTACTAGTGCTTTAATGACTGAAATCTTATGGGGCAACGTATTCTCTATCTGAATTTCAGGTTATCCTGAAACTACTTTTCTTAAACTGAAATGATCCACTTAATCAGTTAGGGACGCTTATCAGAAAGTTGTGGAGAAAATGTTCCTGAACATGGGCTGGACCATGCTGAATTCTGTTTTGCTCTGGAATTTTCCCCCATTTTTGAAATGAGGTTGCTACTCTGTTTTCAAACTGAACATCTCATATGCCCCATTTGAACTACATTTAAAAGTATGGAATGGAAAATTGCCTCTGGAGGTGTGGAAATTGTGCAATGTGGTGTTCTTGCTTTTATCCTGCAGAGACTCTATGCATACTGTTGTAAAGTGTGATATTTCATCAGCTGCTTTCATCCAAGGTGCTGAAGCAACAGACAAAACTTGACTGAATCTAGAAAGACTTTTGTGATAAGTGAGGGAGTCACTTTTACAGACCATGAAATTATATGACCTTGGTTCATTCTATGAGATGACTGCAGTGGGAAGAGATCCAGTCTTCCTTCCCAGTCAGTGGGATAGCATCAGACTTTTTGGATATGGTCAGCTGGATGAACCTGATGCACCTGAATAATGTATATATAAGACAAAGAATGTGTGTGAAAGGAAATTGTTTGGTTTAAGTGTAAGAAGTAGAGTCATACTGAAGTGAGGCAGAAGGAAAAGAGTAGAAGCCAACCATGTTTGCTTCATAATGAGGGCTACAGTGTTGCTTTAGGTTTAGAAAGAGGGGTGCAGCCTGTTAGTTTTGTGTATTTACTGGAATATTGAATCAGCACATGACACTTTGGTTTTGCTTACAGCTTTGCTGTAAGCTACCAGTGTTAACTGGTAGAAGATATGCCCCATTTTCTCAGGGGACTGAGAGCTCCATACAGAGAGTGAACCAAACCCCACTGGCTGAGCTCTTCTGCAAGGCATTGATACCTGTATGTCAGAATTACTCAGGCTTTTTTTAATAAGTTAAATGCATAGGTAAACATAAGTCAAATTTTCTTTTGTATTGGAGACAGTCCAGTTTTCTTCTGTTTCACTGCTGTGGCATGCTGAGTAGACTGTTAGACACTTGTCTGTTTATAGCATACTGGTGTTTTAAAGGAACATTAGTATTAGGCTGAGTACTCTGCTGCTTGCCAAGCTTCTTTGTTGGAAGTATTATTGTCTCCTGTGTTATTCTGATGTTGCACATCTATTGCCTAATGCACTTTGTTGATGGGATCTCTCTCCCTTCTTTTTTTTTTTTTTTTTTTTTTTTTTTTTTTTTTTTTTTTTTTTTTAAGCTATTTATGTTTGGCAATCTTTCAGGATCAAAAAGAGGAGAAAAAAAGTGCAGTCGCCTTGGCCAGACATAGCTGGTTCATCCCTACATGCTGTCAGGGTGAACTGTTGTATTTTAAACTGCAGATATGTCTTGTGGTCCTGGGGGTCTCCAAATGCTTGGAAAGATGGTAAAAAATACATTTTAGTGTGGTAGTGGAAAATATTGACAAAAGATGAAAAATTCTTACAACATACTTGTGATTAAACTTGTGCATGCATGTGTTGTTTGATTCAGCCTCTCTGTGAAATTACTACTTGGTGTTCTCAGGTGATATAAGAAAGCTCAGCTGTTACAAACTCATGGCCTGCGTAGTGCTGCTTTTTGTGCTGTTCTTGAGCTTCCAGAAAGTGCAAAATAATGAACTTTGAGAAATCCCTATTAGCAAAGGAACTAAGGTCTAGATAACTAGATCTGGAGCAGAAGTATGCCTTCACAGATATGTATTGTCATTAATGTATCTTTGCCCATAATATCAACATCTATTTTGCATTTTGTTGTGCAAACCCTGCATATTGATTTCTTGGGATTTGAATGAAAAATTGTAAGTTGGATTTTTATAACAAGATCTGTTTTAAAAACTCGTGGTATATACTTTTGCTGATCAAGCCAGTTAATGTTTTTAGGTGATGAATAGTTCTGCTTTCATGCAAGGTGTTGAGGTTAGGCTGTCTTCTGAATACTGTCCATGCAACATTGCGTTGCCCATGCATCCTTCTTCTTTAGACTCCACAGAACTTTGACTGCTCTGGGTCACTGTGTCTGGATGTTTCCTCACTCTAATGCTTATAGGCAGCCATCAATATTCCTATTCCATACTGTTTGTTGAGTTCTGACCTCCAAGTCTGTTGCAAGAACCCTTTGAAAGTACGGCACTTGTGTAGTCTTTAGCAGGGTATCTTCATAGCAAGTGGAAAAAAGTATTTTTGGAAATGCCACCAGCACTGTATGAAAGCAGAGGTGCTCCCATTCTTGTGTTCACCCCATGTGCCCAAGCTGTCAAACTGGATCTGCCTCCAGTGGGTGAGTCACCTCAAAAGGAAAAGGTACTGGGGAAAGTAATCAGGCAAGTAGTGTAAGCAACATGCAAGATGGCTTGTTCAAATTTCGAGGAGAATCAAATGGGGGTTATAATTCCCATGCATTCATCTCTGGATTCAACATATAAGCACAATACAAGTGGCTTTGACATCATGATGAGCCTGTACGGTCTTTTTTTTCAGTTATCCCTAACCTTCAGATGCCTTTTTCTGTCCATTTCCATGCTCCACCCCTTTGACTACTCCATTGAGTATGGAGTATAATAGAAACATCTGGATTTTCCATTTCAGAAACTGTATTTCGCTTTTTCTCTTCCACAGTAACTTTGGTCAATGTAAGTATAAGTGAATTACTTTTCTTTTTTTAAGTGAGATCTGTGGGATGCAGAAATAAAAAATGGAGTGCCAGGAGAAATTGGCTTCACTGCTCTGTTTAGTTGTTCTGACTGAGAGGCCTGAGTCTCCAAACAATGGTATAACGTGCCTTCGTGGGTTGCCTGATGCTAATACTCATGAGTGTGTTTCATAGTGATTAACCAAACCTTTCATCATGCTGAAGAATGTTAATCTAAACAACAACAACCTAAGTTCTGTATACCTCCCTGAATATCCCTCAGTGATCTGAAACTTCCAGCTGCAGCTGTATAAATTACCAGCCCTGGACTGGAAAGATTTAGGATGTGGCAGTGTAGTTGCTTCCTGGAGTGCTCCAAAAAGTACATGTGCCAAGACTGGACTTGGGAGCAGCATGTTTTTTAGTGATACTGTCAGCATGCTTTCTTGGGTAGGAGTGTTCTGAGACTTCAGTTTAAAGAGCTCTTAGCACGTTTCCTTTAACGTGGCTTTTGTCACCCTAAAGTTCTGCCTTCACCTGTGTCTGTGCCACCGCTGCCCAGAGTTCACGTTGCACTCTGCGGGTCACTGCCAAAGGTGCCAGCACAGCTGGTTCCTGCTCTCTGGGAAGAGCCTCCCAGCGAGGGTGCAGTTGCTGATGTTTACAATGCTCAGCAGCATGTCCACTGTGCTGCATGGTAGCTTAAAAAGAGGGGGGAGGGAAGGGACAGTGTCAGTTCTAGGTCAGCTGCCTTTAAAATTTATGCCTGCCTACTGCAATGCAAGCAAAATAGGATCAGAAGGAATGCATTATTTTGCTGCCTAGGATATCGGCCCAGGACCCAGAGGGTGGGTAGGTTGAGCAAGTGCAAGGCAGTGGGAAACAATGGTAAAGCAAATTAGCTCACGTCAGCATGGGAGAGTGGTGTGGGAGCAGTTCAGCTATTGTAAATTGCTGCATTAGAGGATGAACACAACAGTGTGTTGCAACTCTGCACGGGTGTTATCAGTGTTACTAGTTACTAATATTCTGAACCCAGCAATGTTGGAGCTGGTGCAATAAAAATTCCATAAAATGGCATTGATTTTGCAATGTTGTTTTGCCATGGCAACTACAGTGACAAGAGCTGAGCGTATGCTATACACAAGATGTAACTGTGGAAAAACACCTTTTCCTTTAATAATTATGAATATTTTTCACTGTAGTTGCTTACCTCTTCTTTCTTAAGGTGAATATTGTGTTTTTAAGGTAATTATTTACATTTTTTTCCATCTTCTCTTCCTATCAAATTCTTCCTGATGTGTTTTTGTGTTACAAAGACAGCCCCATCTACCTGTCTTTGTCTACTGCAGGTGAAAATTATGGTCTAATCTTTTTTTCCTGGTGCTGAATAGCGACATTGCCATTGATTACTTGGTTATGGCTTGTCTTTGGAAATAAAAAGGCTTGTCTGTTTGGTTTTTTTTTTTTTTTTGGCCTTTGCTAGGTTAGCAAGATGCTACCTATGTAACATGTCCTGTTCCGTTTTATTTTGAGGAGTCTTTTCTGGAAGCTGAAGTCTAGCTCTGCTTTTCTGTTTCTGTTTAGCTCCCATGGAGTGACCCCCACTGTGACTATTTAATGACAATTTATGTTGTTGTTCTACTAAGAGGTGGGTAAACACAGACCAAGTCCTTGGTAGCAAACTGCTTCTATTGTAATTAATTCAACGTATGAGAGCCTTACATTCATTTAACTCAAATGCATTAACTCTCAGCTGTAAATTAGGATAGACGATATGGTGGAGCCAACTCAGTGACTCAGCTTGCTGCTAAAGGAAGGGGACAGTCTCAGACATTAGATATCTTTGATCCATTTTATTCAAAGTATTTAGTTGGTGCTTGCACTCCCTCTCTTTAGAGCTTACCTAAAAACTGAGTATTGAAAATGTGCTTCCTAGGCAGATTAAAAAACCCAGTCTGTGTTATCTTTTGCAGAGTGGGTAAATAGCCATCCTTATCCTTCTAGTTCAGAACTCTGTATTCTCTTTTGCTAGGTTACTAATGATGTGTATGCACTTCAGAAACACCACAGCTGTAAATAATTCTTACATATCCTTATCAGAACTGTCTCTACCATAGCTGTTTGTAGAGGAAAAACAAACAGAATGGGTAAAAGCTGTGTCTTACCAAGATGTTGGCTTGTAGATGAACAAGGAGGGAGCACAGGGGGTGTGAGTTAGTATGATTGTGCAGCACGGCTGAAAATACTAGATTGTGTTACTGCTTTCTAGCCCTTAGTTCCTGCTTTATGAAAGTATTTTTAAAGTAACTAAAGCTTAGTTGATGTGGTCTTTAAAGAAAATCTGAAATGCTGCTTTCCTGGTTGCACAATGGGGTAAGGAGGAAAAAGGAGAGTCAATCCATTGTGGAAGGAGGATATTAACCTGGGTCAGATATGGCCCAGTTATTAAATCAATGCATTACCAAAGGCCTTTGATAAAGGTAATGATATACCATTATCTAATGGAAGTGAGGTTGCATTAACAACCTTATTTTCACATCTCAGTGAAAGTTGTCATGCTGTGTGTGCCCCAGAAGTCACTGTGTACACAGGTCTAGGTGACACGGTGAGCTGGTGTCACTGAGCTGGAATCAAACCCGAAGGAGCCAAGTGTAAGTTGTGCACTGGGGCACCAAGAGAAGAGCTTCTGATCTAAACTGTGCGAGGAGCCACTCTCTGCAGCAGAGTAGGCAGGTGAGACTAGTTGGCTGAAGGATGGCTGACATTTAAATGCTCAATAAAGAGCTTTTGTCAAAGGCAGGGGAGCACTGAAAACAAGTAAAAATCTTAAGAACTTTTCCCCTGCAAATATTTTTGGTTTTCTTTTAAAACATTGGAAGTATGGGGAGAGAAAATTGGTGAAGATATACTGATGTCCGGAGTGGTCCAGTCCTGAGTGAAACTGAGAACATTTTCAGAGGCATGCCCAGAGTCTCATACTTGATTGAAACTGATAACTGGATTCAGACTTGTAAAGAAATTTCCTTCAAGGCTATGGTTGCAAGAACTATTTAGACTTGATAAGTCTTTCTATTTGATGTAGGAGATTAGTCCCTAGGATCATTTCACATGCATCCCTGCAACCTCAGGTGATATATTTAAGAAGATAATTTAAGATACTGGTGATGACAGGTCTTTTCCTGCCTTACTGTAGCACAATGTAATTTTTGTGGCTTCACATCTCATCCTGTAGAGTGTCCCTCGTGGACAGAATGACTTTTTGAGGTGGAGCATGTGAAGTTCTTGACTAGGGGTCTAGTACAGGATTGTCTATGAGTAGGCAGGATTGGATAATGATGTGGCCTCCCTACATGACTTCATTATCAGCTTAAAGGGATCTATGACAGGGCTGTTATTCCCACTTTTCTCCCTTCCTGTGGCATTTCAGTTTATGAGTTTTAATGTTTCCTTTGCACAAGCCAGTTCAGCTTTTCAAGTCTGAGTTGACTGAGAAATAATATTTTTTTTTTTCTTTCTCAAAGGCTAAGCTTTCACTGGATTGGTGAACTGCTGTGGGTTATCCTGCAGCTGCCTGGAACAGACCTGCTGGCAGTGATGCTCTGGGACTGGAGTGTACAGGGGGCCTCCCTCGTTCAGACACTGGTGATGGGCTCAGTGTGTGTGATCCAGGAGATCCCATGTGATTCTGGCTGGGAGCTGGGCACAGAGCAGGGCTGAACTCCTCAAACTCTCCTCATGAGAAGGGGATTTTCCATGCCTGTTACTGTTCAGCTTTGCTGTGAAGTCTTCAGTACCTGTTCTCTTAACAATTTATAGAGAGGTGTGGAAGCAAATACAAACTGGTCTTTATTTTACACAGCACCAGAGTGGGAAATCCATTAGACAGAAGACCAGTGTGAAGTGTGGTTGGAATGAAACCTGTTTTACCCAGTTCTGCTACTTAGAGTACTTTAGTCTCATAGGTAAATAACAGATTTGATGCCAGTTTAAAAAGCAAAGGATTAAATAAAGAGGTGCTATGTAAAAAATTCAGTAAGGGCAACTACACAAAGATAAGCGTTAGATATCTTATTGAATAGTTCTAATGAGGAATTTTGTAAGCAGGTGTTCTAATAAGTTTCTAAGCCTCAGTAATCTGTTTTTAGGGTGTCCACTGCATCTATCAGGAGCGGTGTTTATAAGCAATATTAATAAAAAGGAAAAAAACATCTAATTTTAAGCAAGATATAGCAAACATGCATGTGAGATGAATCTCTTAAAAACTGGTCTGGATAATTGAGAGAAGGCATAAAAATGCAAAAGGTGACAGAAACTTCTCTCAGCAAAATCCATAACAACAGGTGACACCTGGGTAGAGTTTAAAACTTTGTTGCAGAATATGGGTGAGTAATCTGTGTAATATAATAGGCAGTTTGTAGTTGCTTGCCATGTGACATAAGGGAGTAATGTAGTTAAAATAACTGCAATTATGTAACACACAGCCTTGGGAAATAGGAAGGGCAGAGCTGGTATTTCCCAGGTAAATCTTAAGATACCATCTGTGAAACGTCCTAAGTTAATTACCTTCTGAACTTCAAGAGCAAATTAACAACAGTATACAAAGCGATTCTGAAACATGAAAGTTTCATAATTGTGCCTGAATGTAAGCCAGTATTGCTGCCATTTCTTAAGCTATAATTTTGAAATCAGACCTGCATGGGTCAATGCTTTCTGTAGGCTCTCCCCCTCTTCCAGTGGGGTCCGCAGGGTGGATGATCCTCCTCCAGTCATCACTGGTTGGTGTGTGTGTGCTAGGTGTGATATGCCAGAAGTTTTGTTCTTGGGACCCATTCTGGATGGAAATTAGACCAGTGAATTCTGCACTGGGTGGTCATAATCTCCAGGCATTTTCTGAAGGATCACTGTAGAAGTATCTTGTCTGTTGTTTTAACAATAAGCTTTTTTTTCTGATGTAAAATTTTAATGTTAAGTGTTTTAAGTTCACACTGAATTTAAAATTGGTTTTTGGAGTGATAGAACTTACATTAGATTGTTTAATTTTCTTTTGTTTGCTTGTTTGTTTGTGGTTTTTGGGGGGTGATGTTCTTTTGTGTGCTTATTGTGCTTAGTAGCCATTAACATAAAACAATTGTTGTAGAATTACTATTAAAAAGCAAAACTTGATATCTGTTTTATTATTTAAAAACTATGTAGGGGGAATAAATGAGCATAAAGAATGGCAAATATCTTTCATGTGGGTTAAGCCAAGGAACGTGAGAAACTTCTTGTTTTCATTTAAAAATTAGGAATAGTTGAGGCATACCAGTAATTCCCATTACAAAAGTCACTAATGGGTTTGTGAGCTAAGTGAGTTTGAGCACTTCCAACAGCTTGTTTCCTTACCACTTCTCATGGTCAGACATTCTCGTATGTTTTGCTGTAGCATTTGTGGCATTTTTGTTGGTGTAAGCAATCTTATCTGCCCTTGCCTCTCCAGTAAAGGTAATGGTCCAGCTTGGAACTGGTTCTGCCAAGCCGTATGTCTTAGCTCAGCTGCAGTTAGTGGGCTCTCCCAGCTGCCCGCTGAGCTGCAGGCAACCACAGCACAGCAGATTATTTGGCTCTTTAATACAAATCTTTTCTTTCTTAGCCTCACTTACATCTCCTTTTTTTTATAGTGGTAGAGGCATATTTGTCTAAAGATGTCTTCAGAAATTATGCTGCTATACTGACTTGAATTTAGGTGCTTAGTATTATTTCCATTGACAAAAAGAAAAGTAGCACTTATTTCTTTTGAAGAACTGAATATCTTGCATATGTTTTTGAGATGATTTTGATGCTTGTTTTCCAATTGCATATGTTTGAGAGGACTGCCTCTTATTTAGAACTTTTCAAGCTAGGCAGACTACTTATATGACTAAATTTCCGAGTTTATGTAAATTGTTTGCAATATGTCGTTTCAAATAACCCAGTTTTGAAAATGCTAATGTTACCTGATTTTGAGAGAGTTTGCTACAAATTGGACAACCTATTGTGCATTTTAGTGGCATTTTTAGATGTTGATATGAGCAGAAAGGGGAAGATTGGATATAAAAGTGCTGAAGTACTGATTCTGTAAGTACATTAGCAGGTAGGTAAAGCGAATGTGTTTTCCTGACTAAATGATGGCTATACAAATGCATAATGGGCAGATGAGTTTATAGCATGAAGAACTAAAACTGTACTTAACAAATGGCTTTTTATGGCCCCCAGTCTTTGATCCTTCAGGTGAACTCTCACCAATCTCACAATTAGGAGATAACTTCTGTAGCCTACAAAACTGCCAAACATTTTGGAAGATTGCATTATGGTCAAAGCATTATCAGTTACTTCTTAATAAAACACTTGTACTATGAAAAAATCTCAAAAAAAAGATAAGCTTTTTTTTTTTTTGATGAAGCACAAACTGCTTCTTTATCTTGTGTGTAGGCATGTGATTACCTTTTTTTTCACTCTTCTATTAAAAAACTAGGCCTTGATCATATTATTTTCCAGTGTGTATGAATGTGCATGAATAAATGTAAAAAAGTAAGAAAAAATATTTCCCATGCTGCCGTTAACTCTCTTTTTGTAGGTGGTTAACAAAAAATTTATCCTGAGACCATAACATCAATGTAAACTATTGTTCACAGAAGTGAATATATGAAGGTAAACTAGAGAGCTAGTTAAGAAAACAGGTAGAATTGTAAAGCACATGGAAAGTGAAATAGTAATAGTCATATATAAAAGTTGGTTTTAAATAAACCTTTTAACTGTAGGAAAGTTCTGAACAGCACTGTCTCTCTTGCAGACTTTATTTCTTAAAGTAACTGGATTTAACTTTATTTTGGTTACCTTTAGAGTCAGATGAATGGATCAGTCACTATTAAGTGGTGAGGCTGGGGCTACTTTTTGTGTGAATCCTTCTCTCAAGTTACTGGACTCCAGAGTTACTCAACTCCAGAAACTTTCAGAAGTTCGGTAACTGTGGTGGAGTTGTATCTTGCTTATGGAACAGAAAAATCTTGAAGGCTGAGAGCTTCTGCTCTCTAAATGTTTGAGGTCTGTTTTAAAGGAAGAACTGTGCTGGGGTCAGGAGAGGGGGGCCAAATCTCTCACCATCAGTATGGCAAAGGCCAGTCTCAGTATTTTCATCATCTGCCTTTCTACTACATCTAGAATAAGTTTATTGGAAATAGTTTGATTCCAGATAAAAGTCTTGCATTTGGTCTCAACTGCTATTTAAACACTAACAGCATGTTTGTCTGACTTCTGATGTAAAAATTAAAGTGAAGTTGAGAAGTCAAGTGGGTAAATATAAAGAATCGTCTATTTGTGAGTTCGTAGTTGTTGAGGGGGTGTAACAATTAGCACCACAAGCCCGTTGTAGTGGGTTGATCCTGTCTGGGTGCCAGATGCCCACCAAAGCCTCTCTTGCTCCCCTTCACAGCTGGACAAGGGAGAGAAAACACAACAAAAGGTTGGGTTAAGGTAAGGATTGGGAAAGATCACTGACCAAATACTATCACAAGCAAAAGAGACTTGAATTAAAGGTAATAATTGAATTTATTGCTAACTAAATCAGAACATGATAATAAGAAATAAAATGAAAACTTAAAACATCTTCCCCCTACCCTTCTCTCCTTCCCAGCTCTGCCTCCTCCATACAGAGCGGTGGAGAGATGGGGAGTGGTGGTTATGGTCAGTTTATCACACCGTTCCTGCTGCTGCTCAGGGAGAGGAGTCCTTCCCCTGCTCCAGTGTGGGATCTCCCCACAGGAGACAGTTCTCCATGAACTTCTGCAATGTGAGCCCATCCCATAAACAGCAGTTCTCCTTGAGTTGCTGCAATGTGGGTCACCCTTCCATGGGGTGCATCCTTCAGGCACAGCCTGCTCCAGTGTGGCCTTCTCTTTCCATGGGTTCACAGCCCCCTCTAAGGCACCCACCTGCCCTGGCCTGGGTCTCTCCATGGCTGCAGGTGGATCTCTGCTCTGGCCTGGGTCTCTCCATGGCTGCAGGGGGATCTCTGCATCCCCAGGGACCTCCCTGGGCTGCAGGGCACAGCTGCCTCACCATGGGCTGCACCTCGGGCTGCAGGGGAGCCCCAGCTCTGCCCTGGAGCTCCTCCTGTCCCTCCTTCTGCACTGACCTGGGAGTCTGCAGGGCTGCTCCTCTCACATGTTCTCACTCTGCTCTTCTCTGGTGGCAATTAAAACTGCACAAACATTAGGTGCTTTCTCTTCTTACATCTGTTATCACAGAGGCATTACCACCATTTCTAATTGGCTCAGCCTTGGTCAGCAGCACATCCATCTTTGGAGCCACCAGGGACTGGCTCTGCTGGACACTAAGGAAGCTTCTCACAGCCTCTTGCAGAAGCCACCCTGTAGCCCCACCACTACCATAGCCTGATTATGCAAATCAAATACATGGTTATTAAATGACAGTTGATTTAGTGCCAGAATCTAAAAATTCTGGATTTTTAAGAGCAGATTTTTGAAGCAGATTTCTTGTTTAACTTGAGTCTTGGTCAGCATGTTGAGCTAGCCAGTCTGAGTTCCAGTAATGCAAGGGTGGGAATACTGAGTGGCAGTGAAATCGGTAAGCTACTTTTCTTACCAAAGAACCAGTTAAATTTAATGTGATTATTTGTACTGAGTGAATATATTTGTTGAAAAATTGAGCCATACTCTGTACAAGGTTTCTGTGGGCTTTGGCAGAATTCTGTTACAACCACGGCATGAAGTACTTTGTTTGCCATGCCTTTTCTCTACACAGACTGTTCTCATGTGTCTGAAACTGAAAGAATACTGGTTTGAAAGGATAATTTATTGTAATCTGTCTAACAATTTAATACAATAGGTGTTTATAAAGTAAACATTTTTAGTGGTTCCTCCCCAGCACCAGTTATGGCTGAATTGTTTGGCTGTCACAGTTGAACACTCTGAAGTACCTGGTGTTCAGGACAGGGTTGGATTTACGTGTGTTTAATGTCATCCATAGATGGCTTCTGGAGCAAGGTGACAATAATATTTATAATTTGCCTCGAACCATAAAATCCTTTCTCTCATGTGATTGCTAGTGTCAAACGCAAGAGTGCTCCTCATGTTTCCTTTAGTAAAGAAAGAAGATGCCCCCTACTTCTTGTTTTGTCAGCACCTTTATCAGCATAGAGAGCTGAAGCAAATGTTGTAATATGAATACAGGACGCATGAAAATGGTCAGCGTGAAGGCAGTGACATTGAGTTGGGAAATGCTGATGCTGGAGGATGGCATTTCTAGAAAATGGGAACTTAAAAGAGACTTGCAGAGGGAATATTTCCAAACATGAAATCAGTAGTGGTTTGAGATATTCAGAGGCACAGGACAGAAGTGCAACCAGGAAAACAAGTGGGCAGCAAAATGAGAATGGAGATGAGGTAGATCATATGAACTCTAACTCTAATGCAGGCTTGTCTGTGTTGCATCTTGCAATGAAGGGTGAGTGTAGTGGCCAAAAATTCCTGCAAAATGGCAGTGAACAGGATGTACCTGTACAAGTGTAAATAATGGAGCCACCGTTTTTCTAGACTTTTCTAGACTAGTTACGTAAAGTGAAGATAAATGAGAAGATGATAGTGGGGAGATCTGAGGAGAAAGATGCATTACCATGATGAGGGAAGAACTGGCTTAGCCTGGGTGAGATGCTGAAGGGCTGCCAGAGGAAGGGAGCTGGTTATCAAGGTGTGCTGCAGCCTGAAATAATAAATAAATATTACAAATAAAGGTGAATACAGTGTGAAGATTGCACAGGGGTATTGAGAGAATTCATATGGTAAAGTGAGACACTGAGTGGGTAGGGGAAAAACACTATCAAATGAGCTGAGATTTTTAAAAGGTATTTTCTAGGAGGAATGAGGCAAGGGAAGGGCTGATAAGTGCTTGATTGTAGAGAAAAAAAATCAGTATTCATATAAACATACTTCTCTGAAAAGTTTTACATAAGTAGGAGGTACTGCATGCAAAGTGGATGTGCTGGATAATTTTTGTGGGTTAATGGTCTTGCCATTGGTACTATGACATTCCATGATTCTGGTGTGGAAACAGTTGATTCATCGGAGTGTGATTTGCATACTAATTATAACATGGCTAATTATTGCATTTAAAAGGAGTATGGTGACTTGTTGGTACCTTTTCTTCTTCCCACATAC
The DNA here is from genome assembly GCA_013400215.1 of Cisticola juncidis. Taxonomy (NCBI): domain Eukaryota; kingdom Metazoa; phylum Chordata; class Aves; order Passeriformes; family Cisticolidae; genus Cisticola; species Cisticola juncidis. Next base: position 229,163 of record VXBR01000461.1, on the reverse strand, counting down.
CTTAGAAATGCTTCTTATTTAGAAATTATTTTTTCAATAATAAGTGTTGCAAAGATGAGCTTCCTCATATATCAGCAGCTCGGACTTTAAGTGGAGATGGTGATAAAAAATAATTTAAGCATCTGTTGTTTATTCATATTTACCTCTTAACTGTAATGGTTAACCACAGCACAGTTTCTTGAGATAACACTTTATGGCACGGAAGCACCTGGTTTGTATTTAGAGATTGCAAAATCATACTGTTATGCATAACAGCTCTGCTATAAATTAGACCCAGGGATAGTGGGATGTGGCCAGCTAAATGCTTCCTGATCTGTATTTCACATATGGTGCTCTGTCAGCCTTTTCTCTTTTTTTAACACTTTGCTTCCTGAAACTTTTTCCCAAAAAACTCTATTAATCTTTCTTTATTGACAAAAATCCATATGTTTGTTTTGGTTTGTTTTCTGCAGGCAGCATCATAAAAACAAGTGAAAATGGCCTTTAGCAATCTGACATCAAAGGCTATACTGCTGTATGATGAATGGATTAAAGATGCTGGTGAGTCATTTAAATCTAAAACATACTAACTCCCAATAATTTTGAATAGCATTGTGCAGCTATGTCAGGTGTGCTGTTTATCAACTTAGAAGTAGCTTTGTCATCCTGTGAATATTTGTAAGACTTGCCAGGTTACCAATTAATATGACAGCCTAGATTCTGCATTTTTAAATAGGAAGTAAACAAAACTCAGGTAGTTTATGGATATAAACTCAGAGTAAATAAAGTGCAGTGAATTTCCTGTCAGTGTCTCTGGTTGCCTGAATATATAGTTTGAGATTTTCCTATGGTGCTGAATGCATAGTTTTAACTCTTTTTCATTACCAAACACTTGCATTTTATCAGTTAATTACTGCAGGCATATGGTGTTACTGCATTTTGCTTTTGCAAAATGAAAAAAAAACCAAACCCAAGCCCGGATAAGTTTCAGTATTTTGAAATTAATCCTCAGAGTAATTAACTCTGTACTTTGAAAAGGGATGTTAGTCTCTTGTTGCAGTTAGTAAGGGCTATTAATCACACTTTGCTTTTATGTTGCCACACTTGTTATTCTGTATGCTTACCAAAAGCTGATACAGAAGACCTCAATTTTGGGGTTAGAACCCATCAGTCTCAGTGTTTCTCGCTGTGGTAGACAGATAGTGACAGGGATTAGCTAATTCCTGGAAATAAATTGGGAAGTGGTTAAGGTTTGATAGAGAAGATTACTGATTTATCTTTTTCAGCATAGCTGAGTACCACTTTTCTTGTTCTGTTGAAGCACAGCCTGCAAGTGAGCGGGGAGATTAATCAGTATGCCTTGAGGGGTGAAGTGTATTGGGATGGAGTAAGCATTTCTGCTGCAGTATCCGTGACTCCAGAGCCTGAGTTGTCTCCATGCCCAACAGTATATGGCATTTTGTATCATAGTGCTAGTGGTGGAACAATGTATTCTAAGGATCTGGCTCGGAAGAACAGAGGGAAAGGTTTGGTAGGAGCAGGGCAAAGGTGGATACAACAAAAAGAGTCCGCTGTGAAGAGATGGTGGTTCTCTTGCAGTGCACATGAGCAGATTCCTCATGCTGTGGGTCACAATCCTCCTCCTTGGTCTGTGGGCAGTAGCACTGGCACATTACAAGCTGTGAGCAGCATTGTAATGTGCTCTCCTCCTCAATCTGCTTTTACACTTCCAGTGGCTGTAACCACGTGAGAGGGTCTCATGGGTGAAAGGTTGCTTGAATGCTGTGGGTTGAAAATTTGCTGACTTGAAACATTTGGCTATGAATTAAACATTTGACAAAAATAACAGTAGTATAATTTTACCCTTAAAGTACAGCAGCAAACCATGAAAGTGACAGTTTACTGAGCCAATAAAGTTTAGATCACTCTGAATCAAATCTTCCAAAAGTCAGAATAAAACAATTAAAAGAAAATAAAAATTAAAGGAGGTTTGTATCAGTTCACATACTTATGGAAAAACGTGGCAGTCTTTGGTGCTGGGACTCTGTGATGAACCACAAAAGGGGCAGTGGAATCATGGTGATGCTCAGGTGAAATACTTGCCAGCCTCATCTGCCAGCCTCATCTGCCAGGAGGGGGTGTGCTTAGGATGAGGTGTCTCTGCAGTACAGCTCTCTGGCATAACTGTGGGGTAACTTGCAACATTTGATTTTTGTATTATAACTTTCTTGTTACATGAAAGTGTGTGCTTTGTCGTGCTGTAAAGACAAAAAGTCATGTCACTTGTGATTCTGTGTCTCCTTTTCATTATATGTGAAGAACGAAGCACTGAATCTGACATAGTTTAAAATCGTGTTATCCAGTCAGTATGGATTTTAGTGAATGGAGTCTGAAACGTGACTGGTGACAGAGAAACTGAGACTGTCAAGAATAAAATACTTTTCTGTAGCTGTTTTAGTAAGTACTGTAGACACCTGATTTCTTCTTTTTTCTTCTGCCACCCCCTCTAGATCCAAGACTGGAAGGCTGGCCACTCATGTCTTCACCTTTTCCAACAACTTTTATCATTGGAACCTACGTTTATTTTGTCACTTCCTTGGGACCCAAACTCATGGAAAATAAAAAACCTTTTGAACTCAGGCAGATCATGACATTTTATAATTTTAGTGTGGTAGCCCTCTCTTTATATATGACTTATGAAGTAAGTACTCTGCTTGTAATGTATTTATATATTTCATGTCTTTAACAACTAACTTTTAATAAATTTATTAATATAATTCCCCCACTGCATTTCTGAAAAAATATTATTGTCATGGCAGTAATTATATTCCTCCAAGCTGTATGCTAAACTTGTAATTCTTGGAAAAAGGGAATAAATCATACCCAGACAGAGAGAACATGAAACATTTTGTGTCATTATACATAATTTAAAAAGTTTAAAGTTTTCACCATCTAAATTCAGTGTACTGCAACAGGTAAAGCTACAATATGCTTTTCTTAGTATTTTATAATTGTTTCTGTCCTACTAGGTGATAATGTGACAACCGGCCCTTAAGGGAAAGGAACAGCAACTGATGTTTCAAACACTGTATAGAGTATGAAGTAATCTTCAGTTAGATCTATCTTTTAAATGACATAAATCATTGACAGGGGATAAAAAAATCTAATTCAAGGCATTTTTGTCCTTGAAACGGACAAACAAAGCCCATCTAAACAAAAAACCTCCAACCTCTGCCCCCTGCCTACCCCACCAAGCCTAAATTATGAATATCTTTAACACTGATTTTCCTCATAACCTTAAAATAGCAAATTCTCTTCTTTTTTTCAAAAGCAAAAGTTGAGATTTTGCTGCTGTTGGGCTTTACTTGTTTGTTAGGATTTGGTGGGCTTTGGAGGGATTTTTTGAAGTGTAGCTATTTGTTGATGGCATTGTGTGAGTGACAGCCTTACACATTTGCTATTGAAGCATCACTGTGCTGGTACTGACCATGTGTGTGACTCTCACTCTGGTGTGCCTGTTTCAGGTTTGGCAAAGTAGTGATAAAAAGCTGTCAGATCATTGTGCCAAGTTGGCAGGATATATTCCTGTTAGCTTAATTTGCATGAATCGTATCACAAGTTACAGTGAACTACCTGACATTTCTTCTAACATCTCTAAAGGCAGAGGCTGCAGCAGCAGCTACTTCGTGTCATGACTGTGGTATGGAAAGTGGTGGGCAAGATAAATGCTTTGCTTAATTGACATTTTTTAAAAAAATTGTCAAATTTCATTTTGGAATTTGGTTCCAAGTTTGGTTTTGGTTATAAACCTCAGAAACAAACAAACAAAAACCCACAAAGAAACAATAAAAGAAAAAAATTAAACTTCTGTTAGTGTCTGACACTGGCAAGGTATTCAGTAAGTCTGCTGTCAAGATTTCCATGTTACAATTTCATGAAAGAGTGCATGGACAGAGTGTAATTGATTGAATTTCTGCTGTTGTCTGGTGGTCAGCAAGAAGCTGATTCTTTCCCTTTTTGAAACCAAGTAATTTGATGCATGTTTTAGTACTGTGCTGTTTTGCCAGTGTTCCAAAAACACGGGGTTTTTAAAGCAATCAGTTCCTTCAGGAAGTTAAAAAGATGAAAGCCTGCTTCTGTTAGGAGACATGAAGCTCTTACCATGCATGAGTGGATGGTGATAATAAGATGCACCATAAAGATTTAAAATACAGATGTTATAGTGGCTGGCAGTAGAATAAGCCAAGTATAATACTAATATTGTTGCTCTTGTCCAAAATGTAATGTATTCCAAGAGAAAAGATTATATTTGGTACATACAGTCCTTTGGTCATATGTGTGCTCTCAGTTGTAGCTTCTCATCACTCATATGAGTGGAAAATTAATTGAACTATGAAGTTTAACTAAACAGAATTTTAGAAACTATGATAGTAAATGTACATCATGTTTTTTAACACTGGTTTTGAGATGCATCTCTTTCTTCTCTTCAGTTACTAATGCTGAAATAATGGGTGTAGGAAGAAAATTCTTGTCTATGGGTGTGGTCCTGGAATTAGAAATTCATTAGTCTGCAACAGCAAAGGATTTTTGTGGTAGCTATCCCACACACAGGTAGATGATTGACAAAGTTGCTGATTTAAGGTGTTTTTAATATTGTTTTTCCCCTCCTGCTTAGTGATTGCAAAAGTAATCCAAAATTAATGAATTTTTCAAAAGATGTAAAGTTAATCTTTGCCCTTTTCTTTCCTCCAGTTTCTGATGTCAGGCTGGGCCACAGGATACTCATTCCGGTGTGATATTGTTGACTACTCGAGGTCACCAACAGCCCTAAGAGTAAGCTGCCAAAGACAAAGGTCAAATTGTTATCATAGGACAATAGAATGGTTTGGGTTGGAAGTGACCTTGGAGATCATCTAGTTCCAACACCCCTGATATGAGCAAGGACACCTTTCACTAAACCAGGCTGTTCAAAGTAGTGTGTTACACATTTACTTTATTTTTGGAAATGCTTTTTGAACAGCCTGCTTTTTGAACGCGCTGTTATAGAGTGTAACGCACTAAATTGAAATGCCCTCTTGCATAATGTAGAGCACATGAGTTAACTTGAGGGACGGGTTGGTTGGTTGGGAGAAAGAGGCAAGGAGGTCATTGGCTTGTTTTTGTTGATTTTAAAATTTCTTTAAGTTTAAAAATGAAAAATCAAACTATACATTTAAATATTTCTGTCAACTTTAGAACATCACTTGACCCAGTACTTTCCTTTATATAGATACTTATTTGTCCTGTTCAGTTTTGTTTATGACTTTTATGATTTGACAGTTTGATTTTTACCCTTGCAGATGGTGCGAACTTGTTGGCTTTACTTCTTTTCCAAGTTCATTGAATTATTAGACACTGTAAGTATTTGTAGCCTAATAAAAGAAGTGGTTCTGTTTCCTTTCCACAGCAGAAGAACTGGTGCTGTTCAGGGCTGAGGAAATAAGTTGCTTTTTATTTAATCCTCCAATCTTCAATTAGAATACCATCACGATGTTTACCTCTATTATCTCTTTGTATCTTACTGTCTTTTTACACTGTTCTTCCTTCAGTGTCAGGAAAAATGTTAAGGAAGGGAACACACCTTTAAATGTTTAGGAAGTCTGGATAACTTGTCTGTTTAACAGCTGACTACCCTAGTCTTCTACAGTATGGCAGTGCTTGTCTCAACACTACAGATAAAAAACAGTTGATCATGCTGAATTTTTTTTCACATCATCTTCAGATTTTATCTTTCCCATTCATATCATCAGCAGCTCTGAATGTAGGACAAAATTGCCATACCTATTTGCTCTCAGTTCCTGAGACTGTCTTGAGTGTTGTTACTATAGAAATGTTTGATGTCAGGCTGGCACTCTAACCTGTTTCAAAGAAAGTCTGAGCAGCAATGCATTGAAGCAGAATGCAGACCTAGTTCACCACCAGCAGCCATCTTCCCAAGACTAGCACCAGACAGGACTGACTGAGATATTTCCAAACCAGCTTCCAAGTGTTGGAATTAGCTGCAGTTCTATTTGCCCTGTTGTCTGGGGCAAAACAGTGGTGGTTCAGGAGCTGACTCATGAGCAGTGAGGATGTTCTACATCCTCTGAGTAAAGCTGGCTGTCTGACTTTTCATCTGCAAATGTTCATGATTCAACACTGGAAGATGCAAGGAACTAATTCAAATGGAATGGTAATGGAAGTGTATGCTAGAACTGGAAAATCCTGACAAGTATATTGTTCTATTTGCCTTTATTCTCCACAGGATGTAGTGCTAATTTTAATTAGTCCTGAGACTGATTTTTTAAAAAATTTGGTTTGTTTGAATACAGACAATTAGGTACCTGTTTCTTTTCAGCTTTTTTGTTTTGCTGCAAAAGTAATTTCTTAGCTGTATTTAAATCCGCTGATTCCAAATGTTTTCTCTGGCACACCAGACTTCTTTTCTTCTGTGTTTATTTGCATGCCATCTGATACTACCCTTTCCATGACCCAGCTTCACCTTACGGTTTCTCTGCTGCCTTCCCTTAACATTTCCCTTGATGCCTGCCCTTCAAAAGGGGGCCTGTCAGTATCAATTGAGAATATCTACATATATTCTGTACCATTTTTATGTTTTCCAATGGAAGCTAAGTCAGAGCTCATAATAAAGTGCTATTTCTCTAACATAGTATTTTCTGCTGTTAGTCCTTCAGTTAGTTTTCTCAAATGGCCTTTCATTAATAGTTCAGGGGACTTAAAATTTGATGCTTGTAGAGACTTCTTAATCCAAGCAAATCCATGTTACACAGTTTGTTGCACATATAGCTGATGGCTCAACCTTCGACATTTGATTTCAAGGCTTGCCTTGGCTTTTGAGATTTCACAGTTGGGTTTTACTTAGTGGTTTTAAGTTTTTTTAAAAACTAGTTTGCTCAGCTGGACATTCCCTCAGTTTTCTTCCTTCTCCCAACACTGTAATTGTGAAGAACAGTTAAATGTATAGTAGCGAGTAATCAGCAGTGATGTGTACATTTATCTTTAAATATGTTTGGCTTAATTATCTTCTATAACATTCTGTTCATTAAAATCTGTTTCAGATATTTTTTGTGCTGCGGAAGAAAAACAACCAAGTTACATTCCTGCATGTCTTTCATCATTCCATCATGCCATGGACCTGGTGGTTTGGAGTCAAATTTGCTGCAGGTATGGAGCAAGAGTGGAGTTTAGGTTGAAAATATCTTCTGGTAGTGAAAGTTACCTGTGGTAGCCAAAAAAAAAAAAAAAAAGAAACAGAATTAAACATCTTGGAAACATCAGTATTTTTAAATTTAGACACTGAGATCACCATAATTATTTAAATGGGTGGGGATTACTCATTTTTCCTATCTGACAGCATTTTGTTCAGTGTTGATTTCTTATGGGGGGAAGAGGTGCAGAGAAGAGAGTTGAGTACAAGTAAAAAACATTATTAGAGGAAAAAGGGAAGTAATTGAAAAATCGTAATTGCTAGAGGAGATACATGAGGCAAATAACTCTGTTGAAACTAATTCATAACCATTTCCCCCCCTACACTGTTAGAACTGTGGTGGAGGAGAGGACTCTGCACATTTTTTTTTTCCTGTTTGAGAATTTTTTCAGTCTTTTTTACAGTTACTTTTACTGGCTTTAGGTAGCATGTGTGGGATTTATTTACACCTGATACTTCAGCTTTCACAAAACTAAAAAATATTTTGCTGGACCTTTCATATTAAAGAAACATATTTGAATTGTTTCAAATTTAAATTCTTCGACCACTGTTAGCTTACCTTCATTTTCTCCTTTTCTGCTTGGTGTATCTTCACATGCATTTTCCTATGCTGCATTATCAGTGTGCACCACTAATAAATAAAATCTGCCATAAGAATAGTCTGAAAAACACAGAGTGGAGAAATGCACAGTCATTTATTAATCCATTTCTGTGACAGCTTAGGTTTTTTTGGGAGTTTCTGCTGAGAAATAGTGGAGTTCCATATGTGCTTACCTGGAAACATGTTTTGTGATTTTTCTTTTTTTGTCCCAGAAAATTGGTGATGAATTGATGAAGCAGTTGTTCCACTGCTTTTCAATCTGATCTGTTAGTGTCTACTTGGTCTGTTTTCTTCTGGAGTGGTCCAGAAAATTTGTAGATATTTTGAAGTTTTCCACTGTGCAGCTTTTCCTTCTGTCCAAATGGATATACTTCCATTGTACGTGCTGAGTTTCTGTTATTAGGAAAGTGGTGGATTGATTATGTATTTGTCAGATCTTGCTGAGTATTAAACTGAAGAGTTTTATTTTATACACCCCAGTGTGTTTATCGGTCTTCAAAGGGAAACCTGCAGCAAATAGCCATCCCTCCTCTTCAACCTTGAAAATTTTCCACTTATAGTTGACTAACCTTCTCCTTTTTATCTGGATGTTGGATCAGTATACCAGCTACAGGCTTCTGATTTTGCATCAGATTCAAATTTCCCATGTGACAATTTGACAAATACTTTCAGCAAAGTGTGCAAGGATTGTTTTGCTCTCTGCTAGTAATAGTCCCTCACATTTATGCAGAGCTGTGTTTATTCCAAAAACTCTATTGTTTATCTTTACACTTATCTTTCCAAATACTGTTGTTTGATAAATTTAATTTTTTTTCCAAGAATTTCAGTCCTGCTAATGCTTACCTTGTATTCAGTTTCATCAGTGCTTGTCCTTCTAAACAGCAGCATCTGTCAAATTTTCAACCTGTTTGTAAAAAAACCAAGTTTTGGATCGAGATACTGTTTTTTCTCTGATATAAATAGAGAATTATAAAATGATGCTTAGTATAGTACTGCTTTTTGAAGCATATTTTTGTACTGTTGTGTAAGTTCCTTTTTTCTCTGCTTTAGTTGTTTATTTTTTCTTTTGAATGTTCACTGCACAAGCCAAAGAAAGTATGTATATTTGAACTGTAAGAACATTCAAATTATTTTAAAAAATACAAATAGTTAAGTTTCAAAGAAAGTTTGCAATCACAGCTGGAGGAGATATGCCTTCTCAAGCTGGAAGATTAGTGTGAGCTACTAAAAACACAAAATAGGTTTTATTTTTAACTGGAATGATTCTAAATGGGAAAATGGCAGCCTTTTTCTCACTAAATGTCTCCTTTCATATCATCTCGTTTTCTTTTTCATGATCATTGTTTTCATGTTCATGTTTCTTTTAAAAATACTGTGCTGTCTGCTGCTTCTTGGATCACTTTTACCTCTAAATTTTTGTGTTCATTAAAATAAAGCTACTTTGAGCAGGATCATGTAGTTTCATGGTTATTCCAATGGAAAAAGAAGCTTTTCCTTACTTGTTCTTTGAAATGCTCATGTGTTACCAGTTTCAGTCATAATTCTTTCCCAAAATGACCCCTGCTTGAGTGTTTCTTTCACTGTAAGTATGTTTTGAGTTTGACAATGGATTTGTGAGACTTTTGTTCATGATTACAAAAACTTACTGTCTGACACTGTATTTCACCCCCTGGGAATCTGGAAATCTGTATTGAGAATAGACTTGTTACTTATCCTCTACAACTTTTTGAAGTTCATCATGATGTCTAGAAAGGAGGCAAAAACTGGGAGAAAACTACGTTTTCTGTGTCTTTATCGAATATGTGCTTTAATACTAAATAATAACAAAATGAACCCAAAGAAAAAAAATCCACTAAAAATTTTTACAGGTAATTAGATCAGCTGGGAATCAAAAAAATCAGTTTTTTCATTCCCAAAAACCTGCTTTTTTGGGAATGCTTAGATAAACCTTTTCTGAGACAAGAAACTGGTATGATCCATCAGAACTGGAACCCAGTTCAGGTAAAATACCTTGAGGGTTAGTCAAATCTAGGTTTTGTGGTACCTGTTTATTCATACCCTGGCTCAAAACAATCCGCTAGGACCCCAGTGGCTTTTTAAATACCTGCTGTAATACTACAACTATCTGTTGTTTTTTCTACAGGTGGTTTAGGAACATTTCATGCTTTGCTGAACTGTATTGTGCATGTTGTCATGTACACTTACTATGGAATCTGTTCCTTGGGACCAGCCTATCATAAATACTTGTGGTGGAAAAAGTACATGACAACTATACAACTTGTGAGTAACTGTCCTTGATACCAAAACCCTGATTGTAGCTAAAACAGATTTAATGCAATAAATTTGTGCTTTTAGTTATGCCCATGTGTGGAGCTTACAGTTGGAAAAAGATTTACTAACATTTTAATTGAGGATAACAAAAGGTGTGAGCTCTCCACAGTAATATATTTAAATCTGCTGTCTTCAGCATTCACTGTAATCAGAGATTTAGTCAAATGACTTTTTTTTTACAGTTATGCAATACTTGGTAACTATATTGACAAGACTCGTTGCTTGTATAAAAATTATTAAAATGCAAATTTACACCAAGAAAACATAAATCATGTACAGAATACACATGGAACTAGTAACTACATGTAACATGTAGTAAGGAAAAGGAGAAAGTATTTTCTTAGAACTTGATGTTCTTTCATAGAAAATGTTTGTATTTAGAAAATTTACCTCTCTCCAACCCAGAGCATTAAAACCCACTCTAGCAGTAATTATATTAAATGTTTTATCACCTTTAAGTCACCTTTCAAAAGGTTGCTCTTCTGAGTGCTTTTTCATTCCCACCTCATTTAATAGATGGATTTTCAAAATTCAGTTTCTGGCTAGACAATTGGCTTTGAATGAGCAAGGATGCTGATGGAGGAGGTAAAGCAGCTCCCTGCTTGCACCAGGGCTGGTTTTAGTAGTATAGTTCATGTAACCATGTACAACTCCAAACAATGTAGCCTGAATATTTATAACTTGGTCTTTTTGACCTGGAGGACTATTAACTTGGAGTTCATGTAGAGTGTCTTTTTGTCACACGCTTGTGTGCAGGGAAGGTGGGAATTCTTGTTCCCGAACCCTTTAATGGTTGCTTGCCTTTTTTTTTTTTTTCCCCCTGGCTAATTTTTCTAAAGGAGCCCCCCACTTGTCACTGGACAAACACTGTCTGCCTCCTTCCTTTTTATCTGAACTGGCCAGGGTAGAACCCTATTCTCCTACTGTGAGTTTCTCAGTTTGTCCCAGAACTTTTCTTCCTTTATTATGTAAACCTGTTTTTCAGTTGAGTAATATTTTGGGCAAATTTGCTATAAAGATGCATCTGTGTCATATTAGGAAGTTGTATTGTTGTCCCTGTTGCTCCTTGCTTTTGCCCCACTCCACCCCTACTATCTGTTTTTCAGCAAACAAGCTATGCTAAATTTTTTTAAGCTTCTGTGGTAAGGTTGTAATTAATTTTAAAAGTACTTACTTTCTTCACCTTTTTCCTCCAGGTCCAGTTTATTATGATTACAGTCCATATAGGACAAATCTACATTATGGATGATTGTCCGTACCAGTACCCAATTTTCATGTTTATTATTTGGCTTTATGGCTCTATGTTTTTAGTCTTGTTTCTGCACTTCTGGTACCACGCCTACACAAAGGGACAAAGACTGCCAAAAATGGCAAGAAATGGCGTCAGCAAAGATCAGTGAAACAAATTATTGTCTCTGAAACCAAAGAAGTGTATACATCAAAGGGGAAACTTGCACTACTTGACAATCAAGATGTTTAGGTGCGCACACTACATGGTGTATATTTTGTACGTTTTCTTCCAAAACAGAATTTGTATTTTTAACCGTAAGTTATTTGGGATTCAGAACATGGGAGTGGGGAAGAACTGTGGATCTCTGATTAAAAAAAAAAAAGGTAGATGATCTCTATCTAGAAAATGCACAAAAATAAAGATAATTGGAAGAACTAAAATGTGTATGACAAGTACTGAGTACTTTGAACACACTTTGAGGGGGATAAAAATTACTTCACTTTAAATGTTCTAAGTTGCTAAGACTGTCAGCTTCATTTTATTATGAGAGTGATTCTTCAGCAAGTACTGTTTTTAGAATCTAAGGCATATTAATATAGTTAATACATAAACCTTGTTACATCTGTTTATAAACTATATTACGTTAAAGGAAAGATTGTATGTTAATCTGTCAAGACAGAGTTCCAGTTAAAGATCACAGATTTTTGGATATACTGTCTTTCACTAGGAGAACTGAATTCATTTCATGTTGTACTCAGTTGAACATTATCGTAAATGTTGGAAAGCTACTAATATGGGGATTATCTGAATTGTCTTGTAGCATAGTGATCAACACATCTTACTGATTTGTTCACTGTAGTAGCCAAATTATACTTATTATTCAATGTGTCTATGGATATACTTTATATTGGTACCCTGTGCTGTTTTTGAAGTGGGGCTAGAAGGATTATCGAATCTTTTAATTCAATAGCTGAAATCTTAAGACTCAAATAAAATGTAAAAAAATTTTGATTTAATGATTTAAGCTTAAATGTTGCCTACCATGATTGTACTATGCTCTACTTTCTTCCATTTCCATTGTCTATTGAAATACATGTCTAGAAAAAGTTTGTGTCATCTTGGCTTTTTTTATTATTATGGCTTGTTTTTATCAGCTCAAGGTTGAAGTTAATCCAGTTATCTTGTGTGGCACCAGGCAGAAAAATATGTGACATTCTTTGAGCTTCTGAAAGTGGGGCAGGCAATTGTGACTGGGCATGGCTCCACTCTGTGTAGAATTACCCACTATGTTGCTTTCCAAGTTAGGCAGATTGTTAGGGTCACATTGGTGTAGAAATCAAAGGAACCTGCTATTTGTAAGTTGCATATGTACTGCATGAGTTTATTAAGGAATTGGCACATTCAACAGACCTGGAAATGAGGAATTAAATGTGTTGAGAATAATGTTACCATTAAAGTTACTGTTTCCTACAACATAAAAAAAAAACAAATGAAACTTGTAATATTTGCTTTTTACTTGACATTATCTATGGGATCTTCAAATACTCAAAACTTTGAGGCAGATTTTAATTGCCTCCCTGTTGCACAATTCCAAGAGACTAAGCTTTGTTACCGGAATGCTTTTATTTTACTGACGTTTATGGGGCATTGTAAACGCTAAAGGAATGTAAACATTAGGTTGGACATGAGTTGCAAATTTTCTTTTAAGATTACATCTCAAGTTTTTTAAAGCAAATAAAAAATAATTTGTATTTTATCTATTGATTATTTAATCCCTCTAGCCCTCAGGACAGCTTGACAGTAGATCTCAGAAAATATTGGGATTATTTGAGATTTAAATTGCAACCCCTTGCAATTGAATTTTAGATGGTTGATCCTAGAATCATCAGTGTTCAGTTCCCAGCTCCCTGGCAGTACACGTGGAGAGATGCTTTATCACAAGGTCCTAAACAGCTGCAGTGCTGGTCAGGGACTACACCTTTTTTTGGTGGGAAATGCTGTCACTGACTGAAAGTCTCAAGTCCAGCCAGCTCTGCCTTTATGTATGACCCCAGCTTCCAGTGTTAGGGAGGGCTTTCCTTAGGGACAGAGACCTATTGCTGTTTTTTCAAATAGAATTAAAGTATTTGCCAGTTTTATTTCTTTATGTGTATATATATATATATAAAATTATTTATTACATAAGTACTGATGAAGGAAGTGGGACAATTTGATTATTTTAGGCCTTTTTGAGACTGCACATTCAAATGTGTTTGGGAAATGCAGGCCTTATGAGGCTGCAATAGATAGTCTGTAGTGAAAACTGGGTAATAATACCCTCTGCTTCTTGTGCAAGTACGCAGGCTTCACTCCGAAGCCTTGCAGATGATTTCTGGGCTGGTTGGGGATGTCCTAGTTCTGGCCTCTGATTTTGCAATTATTCCTCCTTCCCTGCCCTATAAATATGGATGGAGGAATGCATCCTGCAGCTGGGTGTGAAGGGACAGGTACTTGTTTGTTGGTTTGGGAGCTAGATCTGCAACTGATTTTTCAACTCACATGGGCTTAAAGAAGAGCTGAGACCGCACACAGTCAGAACTAAGGAGTGCTGCATGTGGACAGGTGCTGAACAGAAAGAAGCCAGGAAAACTTCCAACTCCAGCAGTTGTACACCAGCCAAAGGCTTCCAGAGTCAGTTGTTTGAGATTAAGAACTAATAAGCAGGAGCAGAAACTGGAGATGCTAATCATTCTGTGGGCTGTCAGCAAGTGCCGTGTCAGATTCCCGCTGCATCATATCTTGCACAGTGGTTTAGTCTTCTGTGAGTTATAAAGCTTTTAGAGAAAGAGAATGCAGTGTTCCACAGAGAGGTGTACGGAAGCAGCCTAAGAGGCTGCATATATTGTAACTGTGCCAATGACATCAGTTCAAAACAAATCCTGTCTTCCCACACACAATGTGAGAATCACACATTCTTTATCTGAACCTAAAAACTGTGCATCTCACATACTTAAGTGTATGCTTTTGAGATAGGCTAGAAAGAGGAGTCTCAGCAGTCACCCATGTTATGGTGAATGTTTAGTGACAGTGAGGGGAATGGGGCTAAAATTTTGTTTTTGGTGGAGAAGAAACACTGGTGTTACCAGCCACTCTTCTCCTGTGAGAGTCATGAAAATTGTCAGAGATAGCTCATCTGTAATAGGTATCACAGGAGTTTCAGTTACATCCCTGCCCATGCAGGATAGGTGACCAGGTATCAAAATCTCCTGCTTCAAAATGGAGGTTACTATTTACTTTCCAAATCACCCTTTCTTTAAAATGCCTGTAAAAAGCTATACAACAACTCAGTGCGTTCTGTGACACCAGCATCAACCCCTGTCTTCTGTAGGAATAACATCAAATGTAATTGCAAATAATTATCATCCCACACACTGCCTGAATTCAAAACAAAATTCTTTAATAAAAAATTTGATAGGAAAAAATTTAAAAAAAAAAAAGAAAATTGAGGGTTTGGAGGGGTTTTTTTTAAGTTTGATTTTTTTTGTTGTTTTATTTATTTAATTAATGCCAAGGTTGTGTTTGCTTTATAACAGCAGCAATTCACTGGTGTACGTTTTCCTGATATGATTTAATTTGTTACCACAGACAGAATTGCCAAATGGGCCAGTTTGAAGAAAACTATATCATGACACCTGGTCCAATCTACCTGCTCAAGCAGGGTCATCCCAGAGCACATGGCACAGCATGGTTCTGGACACATTCCAGATGGTTCTGGAATATCTCCAGGAGGGAGGCTCCAGGACGCCTCTGGGAAATCTCTTCCACTACACAGTACCCACACAGCAAAGAAGTCCTCCTCATGTTCATGGGGAACTTCCGCTGCATCAGTTTTTTGCCCGTTGTCTCTTGTCCTAGTGCTCGGCAGCACCACGAAAAGCCGCACGCCGCCGGCACGGCCCCGTGGGACATCTGCCCCACACTGACAATAAGGCCTCGGGCTGGGGCGGGCCCGCGACAGCCCCG